>JAQGAK010000681.1:0-58331 GCA_034696945.1 Lipothrix lubbocki
ATGTATGACATGCGAGCCCAAAGGATCTCTTATAGAGAAAATTCTCTTATATGGAGGCCTCTTATAGCGAGGTTCCACTGTATTTCATTTATTGTGTGTAACAAAATAAATAACAATATAAATTTCTCCTTACCAATAAAATTGTTTGCTTTTTTTAGATTCTCCGCGCATTATTTTTTGAAAATAAGCGTCCATTGTAATACGAATTCATAGTTACTAATTTCCAAATTACAATGTATGTTTGCGCTTATTGCAGAATTTAATAAAAATGTGAAACATTTTCAGGTTTAACTAAAAGTAATTATCTTATTACAAAAACAATCCCAAAGTAACAAATTTCAATGATTTTAAACACCCAGATTACCAAACACAATGGCTTTTGTGTGCATATAATCTCCAAATCAATGCTAAACTACTTTTATGGCGTTAAAGAATGAAACTTTTAGTAAAACAAATCTAATTTTTCCAAAGTTGTTCTTTCGGAAATATGTCGGAAATTCAGGTACACATTAAAAAAAATCAAATTTATCAATAAAAATTATCAGCAATTTATTTTGTTTAAAGTATCTTAAGTACCTTACTGGAACTTATTTTCAACGGTCTCGTATATTGGATATTATCATCTTTCCCATATAAAATCCACTTTCCCAAAGCTTGCGGTTAACCACTTATTTTGAAATCCGATCTGCGTGTGGAATTGAAACAAAAAAAGGGCGGGAAATACAAAAAAAGGATAAAGTTATGTCTTACTCTCTCAATTTTAGTCCACATTCGTCGTCGTTAACACGGCGGACGTCTCGATCTAAAATTACACACGAATTTCCCCCTTTAATTTCCAGTCGTGCAGAAATGACACAAACTTTCACAAATAACACACACATTTTCTTCTCTCGTTCATTTCTTCATGTGTCACAAATTCCGCTGCAACATTAAATTTCAGTTTTATTCTTATTTCTTGTTGTTATTATTGTCGTTAATAGGTTTCCTATAGCAAATACATTTTTGAAATTTTCTGAACTTAATTTACATAGCAATATAATCAAATAATTTTTATTTAATGTCAATGTTATGCTTATGTCAATGAAAATTTTGCTAATTTTACTGAATTTTCAAATTTTTAAAATTTAAAAAAATTTGTTTTTTTAAATTGGAATTATTTTTGAATTAATCCAGAAAAAATCAAGTGCCCAGTGCCACAAATGTAAGAAAGGTCGTGGTGTTCTTATCAGGAGGACAAATCTTGAGGAAACCGGTGAGAAAAAAGGAGCTTCGGATTGAGTGAACATCAACAAGGCTACAACTCTTGCACCCTTAAACGTCAAGGGAATATAAAGTCCTATACACGCCCTTCAAGTATTTTTATTCCCACAAAATCCTAATTATTATTCAAGCCACCACGACCAACAGACTTTAATGTTCCTGCTATATACCCCAAAAATTGTCTTCATTTTCTGACTCCCAACAATGAGCAACAAATTAGGCTGTAAATCTTGGGAGCAGTTTCATCTTTAAGGGTTTAATTTTAACACATTTAACTACTTGAAAAATTCCTAACTTTGCAACCTACATGGTGTGGAACTATGTTGCACAGGCTTGGGGTCTGTGTATGAAACATAGTTGTGGCGTTAAAGTCTCTAAAATATTAAATAATTATTAAATTGATTGAATAATAAAAATTAATTGATTAGTTAAATTAATAATAAATTTTTGTTTTTTTCTAATCCTCTTTTAGTTATTGTTTGTTAATTTTAGTCAAATAAATTTTAAATAAACTGTATAGATTCGTATTTTTTAATATTTCTTTTAATCATTCTAGTCCGGAATTTCGTAGCATTTCAACATTCAAGGCAAAATTACTAAAATACAAAAAATAGAAGATTTACACAAATAATTAAATTATATTAAATTCCCATTTTTAAGATTGTTTAAATTTAATCATTTTTAGTAACAATATAAAAAAATTTTAATAAATTTTGTATTTAATTTTTAATAAATTTTGTATGATATACTCTGAACCTGATGAAGGACAGTTGTCCGAAACGTCGTTCCAAATAAAATAAAAATGTGTGTTAACTCCGAGTGATAAACTTATCTTTACATTGATAATAATCATCTTTCAAGAAGAATTTACACGATACGTAATACGTATTACGACAAACTCCAATGTTATTTTTGACTTGAGCGCTACGGTCGCCAGATTTAAAAAATCTGCTGACTGACCTTGCTCGTGTTTTAAAAGGACGCTCTTTAGAAAAGGGGCCTATATGCGGAGATTATTTTTAATTATTTTCCGATTTCGCGCAGGTATATATCATGCATGTTAAAGTTACCGGGAAATACGTTTTTAATTGTTAGTTCAATATTTTTAGCGAAAATTGAAAATGGTAGGAAAATCATTTTGTTGTAATATTGTTTTTTTATGTATTACAAACAGTTGACCTTTTTGTATTTAAACAGGTACGTCTATTTGGGGATCTACACAGCGGAAATGATACTCAAAGTAACTGCCAAAGGTTTTATTATCAACAAATTCTCATATTTGAGGAATGTCTGGAATCTCCTGGACTTCGTCGTCGTCTCTTCCGGCTACTTCACTATCGTCATCGCTCGGATCAATGGTCAAAATATTCAGGACTATGACTTCGAATTCCTTCGGACACTCCGAGTTCTCCGTGCCATTAAAACCATTTCTATTTTACCTGGTGAGCAGGCCGTTCTTTTAGTAAAAATTACTAAAAAAATAGTAATTATTAATAATTATTTTTTATTACGAACTTATTAATTTTAGTATATTATTATTATTTAGGAGGATCTAAGATAGGTCTGACCTTTAAAATATATTAATTGACCTTGACAAGCTTGGTCATATTCAAAAATCTTTATGATCACTAATTAAATTCAAGGATTTCGTCACATTTTCATGCTTTTACAATTATCTTGCTATTGCATTTAATTAATTTACAGTGTAATTTTGTTGTAGTAATGATTAATTAACTATAACATAGCTAATCCGAATTTGTATACGATGTTAGGTCTGAGAATGATGATCAACGCTTTGCTCAGTTCCGTCATCCAACTGCTGGAAGTCATGGCCCTGACACTCTTCTGTCTCATGATCTTTGCTCTGCTGGCACTGGAGCTGTACATGGGGAAGTTGCTGCAGAAATGTGTTCTTATCAAGAATGGCAGTGCTCATCTGGACATGATCCTGGAGCAGGGCACTAGGGAACCAAGTGAGCTGGGTGCAATTGACCCGGTTGACCCAGATGCACATCGCGCTTGGTATGAGTAAGTAGACTGACTGGATTCGATTCTCCTCTTATTTCCAACTGATCGACTTACTTTTTAGTTGGCAAAGTCCTGTGGGGCTTCGCAGCACTTGATCTCCCAACTATTGGAGTATCTCTCCTGGAGATCGAGTACCTTCCGTGTGTATATAATGAAAGTATATGTAGCCTTCGTATGTTTCGTTATGTACACTACTTCGTATATAGGTACATTTGTATCCTTATGGACGTGCAATGGTGTCTGGTGCTAATAGCATTATTGTATGTGACCACGAGGCACTTGATCATGAGAACATTGCCAGGTGGGAGCCTTGCAAAGGACCACAATATTTCATTGTGATCGTGTGGCGTTTAAAGGATGGAAGATTCACGGGGGACCGTGGGGAGGGTCATTGGTGCAAACTTGCTAGTTGTATCAATCACGTTCGTCTTGTAATCGATTTTACCTTTTCTCTATTTTTTTCCCTCGACCCCACCATGAAATCATTATGACCTGAACGTTTTTAAACTCCACACTCTCGCGCTCCTTCTTCTTCTTATTATTATTACTTATAGCACCAGAATTCCTTATTTTGCCCACACCAACAACAACATTGGCAAGAAAAGGAAATTAAGAGTAAATCCAACTAGTAGCAATAAAGTCCTCCACAGTTATCCTCCAATATGGCTCGTATTTATTTCTTCTTTATATTATTGTATCGCACGAGTGCCGCATGGTCAACATTGCTGATCCGAATAGTTGTGGGACGTGAGGCCTCGTTTTCTTATTGATTTTGTTCACATCTCCCTTGACGCCAATGATGCCAGGCTGAAATTTCCAGTTCAAAATCTATTTTTACCTTGTACTCCAATAAATGCAGACTTTATTTAGGGGCTCCATTAATTTGAGATTGGTTGTTTAGATTTATTTTTTTCTAGCTTCCTCCTCTCCTTTATGTGAGCGCTATTAATATAATTACATGATCAATGCACTTCGGCAGGTGGGTGAATCGAAAAGACAATTGGCTCATGAGGAAGGATGGCTACCCAAAAGAGGAGTTTGTGCCTTGCGGAAATGATTCATGGAGCAGGTAATGGATTATATTATCTCATTGACTTTTCTTCTTCAAAATTCAAGATATATTTTAAATTTTTTGTCAAATTGATGATCGGACCTTATTTCCCATCCGTAAAAATTTTTTTTAGTTTATAGAAACATGTACAAGATTCGTATTTCCAAAGTATTTTGTGGTTGCAGTTTGTAGTATTTATTATCTTGAATCTTGAAGCTTCATTTATCCGTTACGTGAACGTTTTGGAAAGGAAAATGAAATTATGTTGAAATTACATTTAGATTGGGAAATATTGAAAGCTGGTAATGCAATAAAGACGTAATGTTTTTGCAGGCACTGTGAGACGGGTTACGTGTGTTTGGGTAATATGGGCTCCAACTATGACGATGGTTGGACTAGCTTTGATACTTTCTTCAGCTCCATGCTCAGTACTTTCCAATTGATTACCTTAGACTTTTGGGAAAGGCTCTATGATTTGGTACGTGTGTCTGTTATATTCAATGTTATATCAATATCTATAGAAAGTTTGTGGTTGAAGCGAATGAGGAATTAATTTCTTGTTACCAAACTCCGTTTTCGTTTTCTCTCTCCCTCTCTCTCTCTCTCTTCCTCTCCCTCTCTTTCTTTATTTCACTCCGAATCTCGTCTCACCTGCCTATGCTTTTGACTTGTAGATTCTGTCGTCCACGTCGCCATGGTCTGTAGTATTTTTCCTCATCGTAATATTTCTCGGCTCCTTCTACCTCCTTAACCTCATGTTGGCTGTTGTTGCCATGAGCTATGAGGAAGAGTTTCAGCAGTCTACACAGGTAAGCTCAACTTTAATCTCAATCAATTTCTAGAACCCTGAGCACTTCACCTCATCACATCTCCTTGTGTGTGTGTGTGTTCTCTCTCCTCTCACTCACACACGGAGTATCATTTCTTCCCCGCGACAATAAATTATTACCCCAAAGATTACTTTATTATTGATTTGCATGCCAGCGACCGTACATAACGTAATAATATAGAAAACCGATATCGCTCCCCGGCTTTCGTTTTAATCTCTCAGCCAAAGGGTTGAGGCGAAAATATTTTTAGTCGCGGGAATGGAGATTTAATTCCTTTATCCGTCAGCACGAGAACAAGTGATCGCACCTCAATTTCAAGAGTTTAATATACTTACACATGTACGGATCCTACACAATTTTACTGTATGTAACGGCAGTAGCTTATATATACATATAATGTAGTACATATCTAGAGTAAGTATGGAATACCACTAT
The DNA here is from genome assembly GCA_034696945.1 of Lipothrix lubbocki. Taxonomy (NCBI): domain Eukaryota; kingdom Metazoa; phylum Arthropoda; class Collembola; order Symphypleona; family Sminthuridae; genus Lipothrix; species Lipothrix lubbocki. The sequence continues at coordinate 5,605 of JAQGAK010000681.1, forward strand.
TATTTAATATTTACCTATGCCAATTTATACTGAATTTGATGAAGAAAATGGAGTTCCTTGAAGAAAGCGATGAGGTTTGGTTTGATGTATAGAAGACTTGAAGTTGGAAACAGTAACCTGAAGTTTGATGCAATAAAGCTGAGGTTTTTTGAAGGAAGCGGCGAGGTGTAGCACATAGATGAATATACATACTATCGAAAATACATACCGGAGTATTTATACAGCCTGCTGAAAGAATGAATTTGGTGGAGGGAAAAAAATTCGAGGAAAATTGCGAGGTTGAATGCCTGTAGCGACAAACGTAAATGTATTTTGTCTTCACAAATAGGATGAGGCGCGGGGATACTTAGCGTATGTACATATCTATGTGTACATATTCCGAAAGTGTCAAGGCTGTAATCGTTTTAAGATATTGAAGAATAAGATATTTAATCGATCCATGACGCATTTGACATGTCCTCGGGCAGTTTCAACCCCCGCCTGATTGGTTGGACTGAGTAAACCCTGTTATAACACATGCACAGGCAAGGGATCATAGTCAGAAGTTGTCATGTCATCATCATAATAAGCTTGCTGCACGTAGGGAGACAGCCCGAAAGAGAGAGAGGGAGAGAGAAAGACAGAGACAGTACGAGTGTATACACAAGTACATCCTTAGATACAAGAGAAAAGGAACAGTAGAATCGTGAATCTCCAGTCGCCAATTTACCTGGGAGCAAAAGCAAAATACACACACACACATACATATACACATTTGGGTTAAAGGTGGAGAGAAAAAGAGAAAGACAGGGAGACAAAATGTGAAAATCTCTATTCTCTAGATGCTACTTCTTGGAAACGGCTGTGCAAACAAGGTCTAAAACCTAACCTACCCATTCCACTTGGCTCCACTCACAGGAAGCAAAAGAGTTACTTTAGTAGCAGTGGATATAATGGAGGGTCTTGGTTACATATAACCTTCTCCTCAATCCCGGTCTGTCATCTAATCAATAGTTATACCCTCTTCCCATACATTTTCATATAAGTGTCTATTCTTCTCTTGAAGAAGAGCAAGACTTTCCACAATAGTCCATGCAATCCTTCCCTATTTTTTCATTTCATTATGATCGCTCCATTACTTACGTCTATAGTGCATTTTATATTACTTACAGAGCAACAAGCGTCATTGGATGTAGGGAAATTGCATATTAATACGTTTGATGTACATATCTATGTAGGTATCTATATTCCCTATAGCTATAGATTTGTGTAATTTTTAAAGACGACGACGTGAATAAGAAAAAGAAATAATCTTGTACGTATAGGCATATAAGGCATATTTATAATATTGTATATCTTGTACACAGGATTGTGTATACACAATCCTGCTGACAGTGGGAAAATCCGTATAAATTTACAAAGTTTATATAATGCAAGGAATACTAAATAACTGTGATTCCAATAATAATTGAGCTTCCACCATATGTGTATGTAAGTTCATAGCGTCGGCAAAGCATCAAAAAGTACCAATGTATGTGTTGAAGGGATAGAAATTGGTACTGTAGGACGCGGACGATATGCATTTGTTTTTATTTAATTCCCCTGAAAAAACCCACGAACGAACACTATTAACTATATAGGCTGCAGCGCATTTTTATCGCGTTATTTAAATAAGCAGCGCCATACATGAAGCAGTAAAAGCACTTAATTATGTCGTAGTGCCGCAGCAAATCAGAACTGCCGCATTGGTAGTAAGTACTACATTAAATTGTGAAAACAAAATTATCTTCATCCTTCTGCTTTAATATAATTATTTATATGTATATATATTTAAAATAAATATAAAAATTCCATATTAAATTCTACATCTTAGAATTTCGAAATCAGACAAAAATTATGTAAATAGGGAAATTCTGCATTTGTACTTATAGTTATATGCGAATATAAGGTATAGAGCTATGTATATGGAGATGTTTTAAATAAAACCACCACCACCGTCCCAGCCCGCGTTTGTTTATTTTAACTGAGATTTCGCTGGGAGGAACAAGTGTTCCCCCCGGTCATCTTCCCTTCATTGCTCCTTTTCTTCCTCCCCTATTAAGGTCAGTTTCTCCGACGACTTGTGAATACAAACAAACAAATTAAGCTATCGCTGAAACAATTTGACCAAAAATGACAAATATACTACGGAAATGATATACGTGGTGTACTTTAAAGTGCATTTAAAGTGTAACAAAAATTAGCTAATACAATTTGTATAACTGTATCTTCTGTACAAGTTCCTTTACTTATAATATCAATTTCAATAAAATTTTGTTTGACAATTGACAATAACGACAGCGTCGTCATCCTCAACTATATAGACGATAAGGATCTAGAAAATAAGATACTGATTACAAACTGAACTACCACTATGCGGTATCTGACGTTGTTCACCAACAAGGGGATCATACTTTTATGGATATTACACATGACACAAAAGATATTACATTGCTCTTTGGAGTAAGCCCTACTACTATTAAAGCATGTAGAAACTGGAACGGATTGAAAAATCCGTTTAAGATTTGGATATCCATGTACAAATGCATTTGTGTGTAACTGTACATAAAAGTGTGTAAAAGGAAGTATAAGTTAAATCCTGAAATATATAGGAACGGGCAAATGGAAAAAGTCATTCATGGAATATATTAAGCGCCGAAGAGAGAGGCATGTGGGTTATAGTAACCGCGAGAGATACTAGGAGAAAGTAAAAAGGAATTTAGTACAAGCGCCAAATAGACAGTTTGGGAACTGAACGCATGAGGGATAGCAATATAAAAAAAAGTGGAGAAGAAAAAAGATATGGAGAAAGACTGTCGGAAAGTAATTGGTCGGAAGAAACTACAAGTGACTTTAAAATGGAGTTACCTATACTACTATACAACTACTACTATACGTTTTCTATACTTCCCTTGTACCACACACGTTATGTACATAAGGGAGTCTTTACTGCAATAATAATTCCAAGGCCACCACCACACATACTATACAGTCCTCCCGACGTTCCTGTGTATGTTATAAGGTCACAGCAGAAGATTATGTGTGTGTGTTTTTGTGTGTGTCTGAGCTGATCCCGTATGTCTCTACGTATTTTTATACTCAAGACAGTTTAAGGGTAGCCTTAATAGTATATTGGCTACGTTAGGGTATGTGAGATGATGTTTTTTGGTGCGGTTAGGACTGAGTTTGATAGGATGTGAAAAGCCATTAGGCTAACGGAAAGCCTGTGTGTTGGAGGAGACTTGAGGGAGAGTATGGAAGAGCGCTAAAAGGAAAATTAAATTTTAACAGAGTATTTAAGTGATATTTATTGAAAATTCGGCGAGACACGCATAGCGGCCGGGTAGAGGAAATAGGTCGAGGGAGACAGGCTTCGGAAGATAGTTCCACATATAATACACGACACTTTACTGTATTTATATATGCATAAACTATATAAACTATATGTAAAGTATATAGTGATAGCTGGAATAGCTAACTCTACTAGTAGATATTGATGCTCGAAACACACGACTAGGTATTCATACACACCACCACAATCAAGACTAGATATTTATTGCGTTTAAACAAGAGTACATATTTATTAGGTTTAAACAAGGCTACATATTTATTACGCCTAAATAGGATTTCATATACTTATACAATGTATTTGTGATGCATAAACAACACCCGATATTCCACCTCCTTGCACTATCAACTACCCACAAGACCCACAGGAGTGGATGTTCATACTAGGTACATAATAAGAATAGATATGTACTAGCTAATAGGACTACTAGTCGGGAGGTTGGGTGAAGCATGTAAAAAGCCTTGTCTCATAATGAGATATCTGTATTCACGCTCCGAGATGTTTGCCTCAACTGACGAGTATAATAAAGCGGGAAACATTAAGTGATATATGATCCAGTTACCTCATTTGTATTTATGCATCTGAGAAGTATTATTTAAGTATTTTCGCTTTATATATTAAAGTATTTGCTCTTTATACATTTAAGCCTTTCCTCCTTCATAATGCTTAATAGTATTTTCCCAATATACAAGTATTTAAGTATTTTCTCTGTATGTATATATTTAAGAGTTTCTCCCGTATAGCAAGGTGTAGTACCCCCGTAGCTGTGTGTACTTCAGAATTTCCCCTGTAGATATGTGTATTTCAGAATTTCCCCAGTAGATATTTGTATTTAAGAATTCTCCCTTGCGGATATATTCAACTATGCTCCCAGTAAATATAAGTAAACATTTTCTTGCCAACACACGGTCCCATAGCCTCTATTGGAGTATAATTCACATGTGGGTACATAGGAACTATAGTGTAGCTGTATATGTCTTATTACACCTACTACTACTTCTACTACTAGATTGGCAAGACGATGGAGACACAAGTAATTTATGTTGTGTACTCATGTGTGTACAACTTTAAGTCCCGCAGATTCAGCTCTCTGATGTGTATGTATGTGTGTGTGTTCATGTTTACTTTAATGCAGAAATTTGTTCCGTTTATCAATGAGCTTGGTCGAGCGCACCTCACGCTATTATCATCACTTTGTGTTCGGGGTGAGCTTCCGCTCGGCTCTATTAATCATATCGATTTCTTTTGTCGAGAGACTTCTTTGTTTATTTTTATATTTTACTCCAGGAAGCCCTTGATACATACTGAGAGGTATGAGATTCAACTATAGATATGAATATACTAGTAGTAGAGGTGCTAGCGTCAAAGCAAACTCACCTTCTTCCTAAATAACATTATACAGAGTAGAGCACAAACATATACATGAACTGATTTTTTTCACCAACAATTTCACCAACATCAGCAATAGCAGCAGCAGCAGCAGGTTTCTCTCTCCATTGCATCTATTGCCACTACTCTTTTCTTCCTTTCTCTCTCTCTCTCTCTCGTTTTTCACTTTTTTCATAACAGCCATTCTTCGCCATGTTTATTTTATGAGCACGGAAATTATATTGATTTTTTTTTCTTTTCCACCTCATATGTATCCCGTACGAGAATGGACGCTGGCCCACAACGCAACACGTACACAAACACACATGCAATTCTCTTTATTGGAGCACAAAAGAGACCTAATCTTAATTAACTTTGAACGACGAGAGATTTAAACTTAACGTTGATGGCATTTCCTTTGTGTGCAGCTTTTCCCCCTTCTACTCCCTTGTGGTGGTTTCGAGCCGACTAACATACATCGGTCTTGTTGGTCTCGCGACTATTACATTGTCAGGATTCTAATAAGGATTTTGACCTAAAAAAGACTGAAATTTGATATTGTTTTCTATTTTATACCTCCAATGTGTACAGATCCCTTTGACAAAGCACCAAAAACTAAGTCTACACCGGTCCGCATCCACGTTCAGCTTTGATGACCCACGAAAGTTGAAAGTAACGGTGATGACTCAATACAAAAAGCGTACGCCCTCAGAGAGAGAAATGATTGCACGGACGTTACGTAACTCGTCTTTAGCCAAGCGAAAACCAAGGCGAGCTATTCGGAGGAAAAACCGGTTGACGGCTGCTTTTGGCGGGGGTTCCAAAAGTGGGACGACCACGGGTGCTGGGACGCCCAATATTAAGAGTGCAACTGCTAGTATTTGTGATGAGAGTGGCGCCAATTTTGACAGTGGTGGGGGTAGTAGCGTGAGTGGGGCTGGGGATGACCTTCCCGCCATAAGTGACACGACTGGACTGAAGCAGCGGAAAGTTGTAGTGACCAGTGAAGTGAGACATCATCCCCCATCCATTTCCACGGACTACGGACCGTCATCCTCCATGTCGACGATGACTTGTGATGTACCTAAAGTTCGCATTGCAAAAATTAGTGGGAAGAAGGCAAGTGGTGGGGGCATTAAAGTTGACACGTGTGTCATCAATTCTGTTGAGAGTGGTGACTCCAGTAATTTCTACATTAACATTGAGGACGGAGATGATCCAGATGGGGAGGATGGCAAACGACGACCAAACTTACATCAAGCCATAATGACTTTATTGGGACGACGTGTTTCTCTTGAAACGCGACTCCCTACTTCGGCTTATAATTCCAACAAAGATGAAAACAGAAGAGCTACTAGAGATGGAACTTCTCCCGGTTCACCTTCCGATTTATTTCCTGCAAACCCTCCCTGTACACCTATCTCACCTTGTCTTCCAGCCAGACTATCTCTGGTCCCTACAGATGTTCAAATTGTTCCACATCCCGATATATCACCACCACCATTCTCCCCGAGAACCTTCTCTGGGCTTCCTTCCATCGAATCACCCGCTACCAAGGTACAATTTCGGAAATAACTTTTGCTATCTTGCCTACAGTTCCCTTTCTCTCTACGCGCTTCTATCATTAGTCGGTAGTCTGTCATAATTATACTTTTGAGTGTTTATCAAAACTGATATGACTATATTTACATTCACAAGTATACATATGTTGAATTCAGCATTCACAAGTATATAAGGAATGTCATAAAATTAATTCAATGGATTAAATATGTAGCTCCTTGAAGCAAATAAGGAGATCATGATTGCCGGGCCCAGCACCATTACAACTTTTGCAAGTAAATTAAATCATTTTGGTTGAATTGTCATTATATCAATAGAACATTGAAGCAGTATTTATATCGAACAATGGCAGTGTAGTAAAAAGAAATTTAATTTATTTTCGAATTACAGAACCACCAAAAACTACTTTGACGAGCAAAGGGGTCCCTTCCAATTACCGCTCTAGATGCTTGCTAGCTATAAGGAGTAAACTCACGCCCGTTGTCAACCACTGGGCATTCGAAATTTTAATTACCACTATTATTATATTTAACACTATGTTGATGGCAAGTGAACATCATGATCAGCCTCCGTGGTTAGATCCAATTCTCACTGTCGGAAATCATGTAAGTCAGTTGCATTACACCGATTCAACGTCAGCTTCCTACAGCAGGCTGACTTGACCTGATCGTAAAATAGTCGATTTTGTTTTTACGATCGGGGACATGTAGATTTTATTACTTTGGATGTACAAATGCTATACTTACTGGACAAATATCTATACTTACTTTTATGTATTTCTGTTTTTATACATCTTCCATTTATATGCGTACCTATGTAAATATAGACATAGATATATCTACGTACCATTACATTTTAGTTTAGAGACATGTAATTCTCAATAACGTAAATTCGGTGTCTGTTGTGGTTGCAGTTCTTCACGGCGGCATTTCTACTCGAGGCAGCCATCAAGATATGCGCTTTACAGAAAGAATATTTTACTAGCATTTGGAACTTGTTTGATTTGTTTATTGTATTTATGAGCTTAGTTGATTCCTTTATAGAATCATACAACTTAAAATTTAATGTGATTCGATCCATGAGATTGGTAAGTTAAATATTCTTTGAATTATATTATATCACAGAAACAAATATATATACTTCCATGCATACTTGCATATGCTGATACAAACTCTTATATACCTATATGCACTCTCATATACTTATATACATACTCTCATATACTTATATACATACTCTCATATACTTATACATACTCTTTTTATACTTGAAAATGCTTTCATATGATTACACATACTTGTTTGTATACTTGTACAAGCTTTCATATGATTGTACATGCTTTTTTTGTCTACTTACTTAATTGGGTTTCCTTGCGTATGGATTTTTATTTAAGTACTTAAGTGCATTTGTCAAGCAATCAAAGCATTTGATATGATTGTTCATTTTACTATTGAGAGTTTATGTTGATTTAGGGTTCCATTATTTCACATTATTCGGCTGACTGAGAGTACGGTTAAATATTTGCCAGCCTCACATTTTTCTTTAATGTTTTATTATAAGAAATGGCCCTTTTATTTCTACGGGAAATTGGGATTTAATTTTTATAACTGATATTCTTACTTACTTATAGTTACTTATATAGTAGATACATATAGTGTATACTTATAGCTCTGTGTACATTACATACTTGAACTTACGTACGCACATTGAATTGCCTTTTCCGTAACTTGTACTTTGTTTATTATTTACAGTTACGAGTTTTTAAACTGGCGCAAAGCTGGATAACTATGAAAGTATTGCTCAATATAATTTTCTCAACGTTCGGAGCACTCGGTAACCTCACCCTAGTACTTCTCATCGTACTCTACATGTTTGCTGTTCTCGGATTACAAGTCGTGGGTGATTATTACACTCGCAAAGCGTTCGATGCTGTGGAGGACATGAACGAATTTCCAAGGTATACGGTTTTATTATATATGTATATGCAATTGCACTGCACTTGGTGTAGTCGCATCGCTTCAAACGTTATTCCATGGAATCTATCTCTTGGAGTGAAATCCCCCACATCTCCTCCGTGTATCCTTCACCCACATATCATAGACAGTTATTCGTGAACAGGAGTCGTGTTAGGAATGAAGAATCCCGTCCCGCTATATGCTTCGAGTTGATTTATCTTAAGTGGAAATTCATCGTGAAATAAGCTCACAAATTTTATTTTTATGGCTTATTAATCTAGATGGAATTTCCAGAACTTCTGGTATGCCTTTATGATGGTCTTCCGTGTATTATGTGGGGAATGGATTGAGCCATTATGGGACTGCTTAACGGCTCTGTCTGTCAAGAACGATGAAGTACGCTTTGATTTTCTCATTTCTCTACATTTTACTCCCGTCCACATTACATATTAATAAGCAAGCCTTTTTATCCTCAATTCAATTACATACCATCCTCTTACGTCAGAATTACGAAGAGCTTTATTTTTAGAGGGAAATCGTTAGATTTTTGGAGGAAAGCTTTCTTGTAGAGGAAGCCTGGAGAGTATTTTGTTTTTAGTCATTATTATTGTAGTGGGTCTCTTTACCGACAATTTTCCATACGGTCTTATTTACTAACTGAAAATCTCTTTTGCATCCAAAGTACCAAATAAGTAGTGATGCAACAGTCAGGAGAGCTGCTGTAAACGGGCAATTTATTTTATTTTTTCAATATGACAATTTTCGCAAGGATCTCTTTTTACAGCAATCGTATTGTTTTACAAGTTTTTAAGCGTAATTACGTCAAGTTTGTGCAGATTGGAATCGCGAAAATTCCCTCTCTCAACAAGATGAACATTCACTTAGTTAGAGACGCAAGTACTATAAGGTAACACAAGACCCGAAGTAAAGTAATGCTGAAGCAGGACCTTGTGCTGAGGATTATTTACGTATAGAATGAAAACCTGAGATTCGAAGGTCTTTTGGATAGAAGTTGTGTACTTATGTGTATAATTACATATACGTAGATACATACATTGGATATTTTAAAAACATTTTGAAGAGTTTCGGTATAGAATGTAAAGGCTTGTACCCTTACCTAATATGTACTAAGAATTATTTGCTGTTCTGCAAATGTAATATGGTTGTAAGCATATTACTTTTGCGTGTGGAAGTAGCACTGCTAGGAATAATAATATACGTAAGCTGAGATGATTGAAGTAATGTAAAAACAAGGAGTTTCTCTTTGTGGTTTTTCCCTTTCTCTCTCTCTGTCTGCCGCGATGTACATCCACAGTACAAATGCTTTTTCATCTTCCTCCCGATCCTGGTCGTGGGCAACTTTATCGTTCTTAACCTCTTCCTCGCCCTTCTCCTCAACAGCTTTGACACGGAAGAGTTGAATGCACAACGTGAGGTGAGTAATCTTTTCTAGTATCATATATATGAATCTTTTCTTCTTCTTCTTCTCCGTCTCTCATTTACTATTTATATTAGACCATATACGAAAGTCTAGATGAATTAACCCAGTCCAGGGACACATGGCCGACTTCCCTACAAAAATAATATCATGTATATGTATGATTCTCACATTCAGCAGCTGTTTTGTAGCTTCTTTGATAGTTTCTTACGTGCGATATACTTTCTTTTTTACACAATATGTGGGATATAAGTTTGTATTTATATATATAACATGTATAAGATACCCTTGAATGTGTAGATCTGTTGGTCCAAAAAGTAATTTCACTATTTAAGAAATCCCTATATATCCGTATAATGTGTAAGCTTCTCACCTATAGTTTAAGTACTAATACGTTATACATGTGTCCTTGCAAAGTTGTAGTTCAGTATACAAGATCCGTCGTGAATTAATTACCTCCGCCAGTATGTACCTAAAGTTTATTTTCTACTTTGCAGAAGGAACTCGAGGCTTCTGGCAAGTCAGATAATTTGAAGAAGATTGTAGGGATGCTGCTGACGAAGAAACCTAAGGTGGAGAAGGGCACTATGAGTATAGACACTATTTCGTCGGGCTCAGGCGGAGGAACAACCCACGATGGAGATACAACTTCCACGGTAAATTCCCGTTGTGTATTTATGATCCATTGTTTTTATGTTTATTATAATAACCATTATTATAAAAGAGAGAAGGCCGTTATTATCACGATTTTTTAAAGCGTGAACTTTTTTTAAATGGGAAATGAAAACGTTACTGTGTCTTTAAATGGAAGTTACCGGGTATTTAAATGGAAGTTACCGGGTATTTAAATGCCAGATACTGGGTATTTAAATGAGAGTAACCGGGTATTTATATGAGAGTTACTATGGGAACTTAAATGAGAGTTACTGGGTATTTAAATGAGATTGGGAATTTGACTGAGTTAAGTACTGGGAACTTGAATGAGAGTTACTGGGTGAATATTGAGGGTTATTGGGTCTTTCAATGAGGGACACTCTCCAAAATTTTGTATTGTGAAAAAAAAATTAAAAAATTTTGTACCAAGTGTGTTTTTGATTACCAAGTGTGTTTTTGATATTCATGAAGTTTTTTGTTGTTGACTTGTATTATTATATATAACTCATCCCAGAGGACGGGTCGAGGAAGAGCACGATTTAAGAAATTAGCGAAAAAGATAATAATAATGAATAGAAAAGCAGTGGCAGAGAAAATGATTGAGAAAGCCAATTTAAACGCGTTGGAAACAAATGATTCGAAGAATGTTACACAGGCTAATACTCTTCTTGTCCGGAGACATAGTTCCTTTGGATTAGGTCATACGGATGTAAGTATTTTCGATTCATGCCAAAAACCACCGCCAATTGCCAAAAATATAAGTATATAACTATAAATCACATTACAATGTTTGTCCTTTGTGGAATTCTGTCCTCTCTGTGTGTACATCCATAATATTCTCTATTATACACACACACTCTATGTCTCTATCTCTCTCTATCTCTATATTTCATCTCATCACCGTATATAAGTAAACTTACTATCTGTATTTTACACAGTATTTTTCTCTATAGTATATATATGTGCCAACCGCTTCCTTTGCTCTCTGTACTCGTATTATATATTACTGTATACGTACATATAGATACATGCAATATATATTCATCTTTCCATGTCTATATAATTATTCAATCTTCCTCTTTGTCGACACTGTGTGCAAATAATTTGAAGAGGATGGTGAATTAAAAAGTAACTTTTAACCATGAATTGAATGCAGTCTGCAAGTCGCGTGGAAGTGGTGGAAGATAAAGTCCCGAGTCCTTGTTTCCCGAAGAAATGTTGGAATTACAATTGCTGGCTGATCAACACTCTGCGACAGAGACAATGGAAACGTTGGGATGCTCTGAGAGCATTTGCCGTTCGCATTGTGACACATCCCTTCTTTGAATGGTTCATCCTAGGACTTATTTTCGCATCCAGTATCACCCTATGCTTCGAGGATATTTACTTGGAGCAAAAGAAGGAAGTGCAGGAGGCACTGTTCTACCTCAATACAACCTTCACTGTAATTTTTGTCCTGGAAATGCTCCTCAAGTGGTTTGCTCTTGGGATCTGGAACTACTTTACGTCTTCATGGACTGTCCTGGATTTCGTCATTGTCACTGTGAGTGCTTACTTAATCTACTTGACATTTCCCCCTATGTTTCTCCTATGTTAACGTCCTATCCGTAGATACTTTCCCTATTCTCTCTTGTGAACTTCAGAGGGACTTTTCCCACTTTCTCTTCTCTTCTCTCTTACTTAGCTACTTATTACATTTGTATAACTATGTAGACCACGTAAAATGAGCCTGTCTCGTAAACTTATTTACATACTTTTACACCGGATTGCTAAAATAATTTGTGCAAATAATTTAATAATATTAAAGTAAAAATGCAAAGTCTCAGTCATTCAGTGAATCTTCACATATATGAATATTTTATACTTATAAACACAAACTTTCAAAAAACTATGAGTGTACATTTTTTGAGTAGGTAAATCTAATGTATCTGCAAGTACGTATATCATATATATGTAGTTCCATTCCTGTCATGGCGGCAAATTAATTAAGAAAATTTACATTATAGCAATTTTTCCTACCACTTTAATATTCAATTTGTCCAGAGTTGCAGTTAATTTCCCCAATATAGTAGAATGTTATGTATGCTAATATGTAGGTATCATTAAAAGGATAATTACATAAAATATTTGAACCAGTTTGAGGTTATTGCCTTTTACCCTTTTCGTATACTGTTTAACGTGTATTTTAAGTCCTTGTGCAAACTCTGACACGACGGAGATGTCGTGTTTATTATTATCTAGATACCTATACAAAAGCCAAAAGACATACTCACGTGTGATGATGTTTTACTATAATTGAATAACTATGAAGTTATACACTGCTATTTTACTATATATTAGTTACTGGGGGTCACATTGTTTTAGTATCCATCACGGATGAGTGGGGAAATTAATATAGTTTACCTGTACGTGTTGATGAAATAATTAGCACTTTTTCATTAATTCACTAGTATGTATACTTCGTATATGAGTTGAACAGCGAATGCAGCAATAAATATTAACACGCTTTTCCTCGTGAGTAACGGTATCCGACTAATATTCGAACACGGATAGACTGAACATAATTTACCTGGTAATGGGCGTGTGGATGTGTGAGCTATGTAACTCTTTGGTGACCTTAAAATGCCCGTGCTTTAATTATTACGTTCAGTTTTTATGTACGCTCACATTGGTTATGTACAAGGGAGGTTGCAATTATTATATAAAGAATAAAAGCGTGTGAGAGGAAGAAAAAAGTGTGATGCATGCCGGGAGTATGAGGGATTGGACTCCGGGAACAAAGTCAAGTTCTTATGACATGGCGTATGGGTTTTGTTGTTTGTTCACGGGAGTGAAGTTGTGGTGTTTTTTTTCCCTGTTTCATAGTATTATGGTTGGTTTGAGTTTAGACTGAAAACATTATTACGGGAGGCTTACATATATTATTTGGGAGAGAGAAAACATGCGTGAAATAATTGCCAGTGACTAAATAAATTACAATGACATGCCTGACGGTGCAGATAAGCCTCATTTCATGGAATTACGAAATCGAAAGCCGGTTAAGCGGAAGCACACGGGATCGGGGCAGTCAATTGGCGGCACTGAAAGCTCTCCGAACCCTCAGAGCTCTCAGACCTCTCAGAGCTATTTCAAGATGGCAAGGAATGAAAGTAGGTTGACGGATTTGTTTTCAACATTAACTAATTTATCATATTCCATGTCCCTATTATGTGTAGTGTGTAGTGCTGATGTGATTTGTTTAATATGCACATATGGTTCCTTTAATAATGCATAAGAGGTCTGCAGACAAAGCAGCAGAGCTTTTCAACTTAATCCACATATGGGACTGGGTCCTAAATGAATTTTATGCCTCATTTTCCCCAGAAAACATTTCCCTACTTTCTTTTGATATAGACATGATTGTCGATGTTCTCGTGCTGACTCAATATTGTCGTGGTTGGGGGGAGAAAGTCATGCAATTAAAATGTTTTTTTTATATAATCGACGAATTTTTATAATGTGGATGTTGCTTTCACTGTGATTTTAATGTCAACAAGATCTTGATTTTAATATGATTGTAATTGTTATGTACGTATATGATAACTAACAAGATGTATGTATGTTTTAATATGCGTGTAATGTGTTAACAATTCCTAATAATTTTGCATTCTAAATCCCAAACTCGCAGATCGTCGTGAATGCTCTTATGTTCGCCATCCCATCGATTTTCAACGTACTCCTGGTTTGTTTGCTCTTCTGGCTAATTTTCTCCATCATGGGGGTACAGTTTTTCAAGGGGAAGTTTTACAAGTGTGTTGACAATGACAGTGGTAGCGTCCTTTCACATGAGGTAAGGATCTTATAGAGCCTCTATATACTAAGTATTGACAGTAATGCTTAAATACACTTTAGAGATTGTACATAATAAACAAAACACCATATAGTCAATTTAACTATAAACCACGTCTTATACACTGATTGCTGTGTAGTTGGTGAGAAACAAAGAGGAGTGTTGTAACAATACGAATCAATGGTCCTGGATTAATACTCAGCCCAACTTCGACAACGTGTTTCAAGGATACTTGACACTATTCCAAGTCGTAAGTTTTAAGCTCAATTACAAATTTATAACTTACGTCCATGTTGTGGGCACTGAATGAGTGTGTGGTGGGAAAGCTTCCTGCGGGGAAAAGTTTTATTCTCCAACAACGAGAAGTGACTGCATGATTTCATTTGAATTCAGGCAACATTCGAAGGATGGATGGAAGCCATGCGAGCGGCCGTGGATTCAACTGACATTGATGTACAACCAAGACGAGACCATTCCTTACATTATTACTTCTTTTTCGTTATTTTCATAGTCTTCGGATCCTTCTTCACTCTCAACCTATTCATTGGTGTAATCATCGATAACTTCAACAGACTTAAAAAGAAGGTAGTAACATCATTCTTGAAATATCCATCTTTGTTATGGACCACATGAATCAAATAGATTTGTGGGTGAAGTGGATTCACGATTTGTGGGTTAAATGGATTCACTCAAGTCTCAACAAGTTCGATGTACATATGTTTATAGAGAACTAATTTGTTTTTAAATTCACAGTATGAAGGGAATTTATTAGAAGTACTGCTAACACCTAGCCAAAGACATTATTACACTGCTATGAAGAAACTTGGGAGAAAGAAACCTCGCAAAGTTATCAAGAGACCGTCGAATAACTTTTTGTCTTTGTTTTATGATATTTCCATGTCCAGAAGGTCAGTTTTGTCTACTTAAAATTACATGTTTGTATATTTTATGTTATTGTTTTTTTATTTTGAGGTATTTATTTTATGAAGAAAGTGTTTTTGGTTAAAAAGATATGATTATATCTTAAATATATATTATGATCCTGTGTTAATAGATTTAATGTTTTGCCCTTAGATTCGAAATCGCAATTTTTGTAATGATTTTCCTAAATATGGTGATCATGGCCTTTGAACATCACAATCAAAGACAAATCTACGTCCATATATTGTCAGGATTTAACTCATTTTTTACAACTATCTACGGTTTGGGTAAGGATCTTTAATTTTCCACTAGTTGATTCTGATGAGCTTGAAATGACAAGGTTGTGAGGTGATATAATCCTTTTGTATCTATTTAATTTACACAGAGGCAATCGTCAAAATAATTGGACTCCGTCAGTATTACTTCACGGTTCCCTGGAATCTTTTTGATTTTGTGCTTGTAATTGCATCAATTGTAGATTTGGCTGTAGGAGATTTGTTAGGAGACGGATTTCCTATTCCGCCAACGATGCTCCGGATTGTTCGAGTGTTTCGTATCGGTCGAGTTCTTCGATTAATTAAAGTAAAGTTAATTCTGGATAACAAGATTTGTTTGTGGATTCATACTGCTTTTCATTTCAGAGGTGAAAGTAAATACATACAAATTTCATTAAATGTTTCAGGCAGCAAAAGGAATCCGGAAACTTCTGTTTGCATTGATCGTGTCGTTGCCGGCTTTGTTTAACATTGGTGCTCTCCTTGCCCTCATAACGTTTATTTACGCCATTCTCGGAATGGCTTTGTTCGGTCGGATAGCCAAAAACACTGCTATTGATGATGTTTTTAACTTTGAAACGTTCATGAGAAGCTGTCTGATGTTGCTAAGGTTAGAACTTTTGGGTTTCCCATGTTTGCCTTTTATATATACTTAATGGTTGATACTTGATGCATACTTAGTACGCATGATACATACTTAATATTATTTTAAGTTGGTATCTGCGGTACTCTTAATTTCTCGCACTATGGGGAGTAACAGGGATGTTTAATTTTGACAGAACAACTTGTTATACTAAATTACATGTCCTGCCCCGTATTACATAAATGTTTTGGTATTTGTTATCTTATAAAACTTTATTATTGATTTTTGTATAGAATTATGACGGCTGCAGGGTGGAATGATGTTTTGGGTGCAATGACAAATGAGACACCAGCATGTGGCACATATCGCAAAATAAAGTGCGGCCTAGAGGGGGAAGGGGAGTGTGCGAACGTGGGTTTAGCCATTCTGTACATGGTATCCTATCTCATTATAAGCTACCTTATTGTTATTAACATGTACATTGCAATCATTTTGGAGAATTTCGTCGAGGCGAATCGGGAAGAAGAGGTGGGAATAGTGGAAGATGACTTGGAAATGTTTTACGTCCGTTGGTCGAGGTCTGAACTTACATTTATACTTACCCCCTATATCTACATGTATGTAGGTAACTTGAAGTGCCCGTGGTGAATGCTAATCATGTTCACTCTCCTATTTAGATACGACCCACAAGCAACACAATTCATTAGCTTTGATCAAGTGTCGGAATTTTTGGCAAGTCTGGATCCTCCTTTAGGTATTCCAAAGCCCAACATTGTGGCTTTAGTTGCGTTCAATTTACCCATCGCTCGAGGAAACAAAATTCATTGTTTGGATATCCTCCATGCCCTTGTGAAGCATGTGCTGGGTCATATTGATGACAGCGAGGAGTTTCGAAAGGTTGGAAAACTACAGGATAATTGTTTTAAAATCGATATCCGTAAATATGTGCTTAAGGGCTTTGTAAGTTTGTGCTATGTTGAACTGTAATTTAAAAGTATCTCATACAAACGCATTTCTTCAGCTTCAAGAGCAAATGGAGCACAAATTCCGAAAGCAATTCCCGACTCGCAAGTTATTGGATATAATATCGTCAACACGAGTTTGGAAAATCCAGCACAATGCCGCTTTGATCATTCAACGAGCCTGGAGAGACTATCTGGTCCGCAAGTACCCTCCATTAGACAAAGCCAAAGCTACCCAAACTACTGGGCTGTATGGAAGTGGGGGAGCTCACAAGGACCATCATGGAATGCTGAATAAAATGGGCAATTTACTTCATTTGGGTCATCTCCACCTCGATACGAAAGGAAAGAGACGACTGTCAGTAAATGAGCCTAAATCTCGACCATCATCAGTAAGTTTCACCGAATTCTTCATGTTCCTTTTTATTGTGGGCTTATGTTTACAAGTATAGATACAGATATATCGACCTTCTTTTCCCCGTCTCTCCTATTAACGCAACTAATTTTCCAAGATGAAGCACATAGTACACAATTTGCTGATCTAATGCCCATCAATATATTTTAAAATGAACATATTAATATACATTTAAATTAAATGCGGCACTTGTGATTCTGACTCGTAGGATCGGGACACGAAGGAACGACTGAGCGATGTAAGTGATGTCAGTCAATCCGTTTCCGTAGCCGAAGCAGCCCCTTCACCGCTGACGCGAGTTTCGGCAAGTAGTGCCAAAACCCACAGACGCTCGCTATCCCCTTCTCGAATGTCTGGTGGTAGTTTTGATGTTGCAATAACTTATGGTAATCAATTATGTGTACAAAGAAATATAATTCACACCAATGGACATTCCCCAATTACTTCTTGTCCTTCGACACCGTCCTCAAACAATGGTGAATCACATAATATTGTTCAGATTCATCATCCGCCGCTGTAACTCATCAGATTCGTAATTCACACTACCGTGGTTAATAATGCTAAGTATCTAGTATATACATTTACCTCTATGTACATGTTGACGTCAGTGGCTTCCTCTTCTCACAGACCAAAGACGAAACTCGTTTAGGTTATAGCAACAGAACTTGTTCAGCTCTCACTTGTAGATGTATAAGTAGATTGATAAGTACATTGTGTCCCCGGAAAACCGCACCATACTATCTTGGGAAGTATATGTATAGGTATGTATGTGTATCTAAATATATAAATGCCAACAATAATAATCCATGTGTGTAAAGTAAATGTAGGTAAAGAATGGGATTCCTTGACCTGGTACTACTAGTTCCTCGGCAAGTAGTGAAATTGAAAACAGATTAAAAATTGTTAACTGTTATTAATTACAGTCACGCCGGGAAACCTTAATATAGTAAACATGCTTACATGTCAACTATAGAAAATGTACGGAAAATATCCCATACTCCCTCCCCAACTCATAACTTCAAGTTTGCTACTTCTGGGCTGTGTACTTGAGTTTGCAAACAAGAAAATGTCCCATACAGATTGTATCATAATGATTTATTACTAAAAACATCATGGTTTTCCTATTCACTCTGCCCATTCTTGGTTCATCTGGTCTGATGAATACATATCTGACCATTAGAACTCTTGTCGTGTTTGTACAGCCTACATTCCACAGCTTTGTGTTTATGAATTCCGGCAACTGTAGCTTATTGTAATGTATTAATCAGTTGTTCGTATAATGAGAATATTCTAGTTTTTTTCAAGTCAAGTACAATTATTAACGTCGTCGAAAGCTTGTATTCATAAGTTTGTACTTAATTATACTCGGCGGATTTGATGTATCTAATAAACTCATCAAGATATGTATGTTATTTATTTGTGTACTTAAATTATTTTATGCTTAGTAAGTTTTTCAAAACTAATCTACAGGGTGGTCAACTCATTGTTTGTGAAGTGTGTTCTACAAGTAGGTTATTTTTACCTGTTAGGTTAGCTATTTCAAGTTTTAACATTAATTAATTATAAGCTTATAAAATAGGTTAGGAATTTTGTGAACTATTGTGTTTGATATATGAATATATTATAGTGTGATAGTGTACAACAAAGAGAACTCCAGCAAGTCTTCTTGATGTATCGATGTATACCATATATGTATGTAATTAAACTTTATTTACCTCTATACATCCTTCCCAAACTTGGTGCTCTGTCGTTTTCCAAGTGACGCGCAAAGCTTATTGATAATTGTTGAATACTCAGAGGGAGGTTGGTATATGAAATAATTAGCGAATTAATCTGTTTCCTAAATATTAAATTAGAAAAATATTGGATATTTGAAAATTCTTTAAAATTTTATACATGGTGTTCAAGCCAGGCAGATAGTAAAATGTTGTTGGATGACGTGTAAAATTTTAGATCTATAACTAGGAGCAGGGTTCCTAGTTGATCAAATTACAGTGGCGGCTTCTTTACTATACTATAAGTATAAAATTGCTATGTTTTTTATAGAGGAGAAGGTAGACAAAAATTTAGGTATCAATTATCCCATTTTAGAATTTTATTTACTCATTTTTTCCCTTTAAAATTTCTTTGAAATCAAGTTATTTTTCAAGTTTATAAATCACGTTTATGATTGACTATATCATATTTGGATTCAAAGTAGGCAAGGATTTAAGTTTGATAAATTCATTAATAAGGCATTCGAGATATTCCTGTTTCAATCAGGCAACAAAAAAACATTGCCGTTAGATTAGAAGATAATGAGTTTCACAGTATCTTGATTCAAAAAGGAGTGTATCATACAGATTTGATTAAAGCGAAGGCATCACCAACCTCATGACCAAATAAAAACAAAGCGCAACATGCCTCCCGAACCACTAGTCGTGTTACTATTCGAATATTATATGACAATAATAATAAATATACTTAATACCTACTCATTTGGACTTCAATGATGGAAATTATGTCGGGAGTTTATTTCTAAAAACAAGAATAATGTTCAACTGGTAGCAGATGTGCGAGTGTTTTGTGCGCCCTCTGGCGTTGTTTAGGTAATAAGCATAGCTTGAAATCAACACAATAATTGATTTATGGCTTGGTAGATAAACGCTCTCTTGATTCATTTGGCTAAGTGATGAATCGTATTTTAATGATGTTCAATAACTTACCTTGCTTGAAGATCATTGAATTAACTAGCTTGGAGATCAGTAAATCAACTTGCTCGAAGATCATTGAATTCTCTGGCTAGGAGATCAGTAGATTAACTGACTTGGAGTTCAGTAATTGAATTTACTGTTTGTCACTACAGGAACTCACCTTGTAGATCAGAAACTCAACTTACTTGTAAGTATAGTTGAGTAAATCAACTGTCCTCGAGTTAATTTAATCCAGTTACTTGAAGTCCAGTAAAGCAACTTAAGTTTAAGCATTTTCCCTTTGACGTAAGTTTACAATAATCCCTTAAGTAGCAATAAGCAGTGTTGACTTTGCTATCGCTACTGTAGGATAACAAATTTAAAGTATCTTCTGGTGTTTCTGTGGATTCTGTGGTGTTTTAATCCTACAAGTGGTGTTCAGCCCCTCAAAATATATTTTTTATCGCTTTAGTGTAAATAATGAATCGTAAAATGGAAGTGTTAAATTATATTCTACAAGGTCTCTATATACTTAAGGAAATATTACTCTTGTTAAATTAGTCATGATTAAATTTATTATTTTATTACGGAATATAATGCCGGCTTAAATGGTATGGAATTTCTGGACAAAATCCTTACATTGTAGTGAAAGCTATATTAGCTGTTTTTGTATATAAAATGTATACGTATCGAAATATTGTGTAGCGTGTAGTTCCCAATAATTAACTCACTGAGTGAGTATAAAATTTGCAAATCAAATGAAATGACTTTCGAAAAAAATAAACCATCTATCTACATATATGTAAGTATAAACATTTAAGAAAATCGGCTGTGTACTAAATTACTTTAATTAGGTAAGGATTTAATAAATTTATTTAAAATTTTAAGGATGTGTTATGACAATTAAAATTGACGGTACTTGCTGTGCATTATAGTTATATGAAAGTCCCTGGTTCTTTGCTGTTTGAATGTACTTGTAATAATATTTATTAAATATAATTCATAGTGTAATTTATATATAGAGAATGTTTCTATATGTCAAATGAAGTTCTGAACTGATGATTTTCCAGCAGATGAGCTGCTCTATATATACTGTTACGTAATAATTTTTGTAGTAATTAGTCGTAACTATGTGTGAAGTTCTATTTCAAGCTGCTATAGCTAAACTGTTATATTTATGGAGTGTGCAAAGAAACAACTATATACATCCCTATTGTTGTGATAGTAGCAAAAACAAGTATTCACATCTAGTTATGTATACGTGAATATCAAAATAAAACTGAGATTCGTTTACCTTGTCGTACAACCCTGGATAAACAGTTGCGTCTCTGCATTTCTTCCTGCCTCACGATCAATATTTATTTGTTTAGAACACTATTTAAAATTATGTAAATTGTATGATTTAAATATTTGTTTTCCCTTTCTAAATATTTATTATCGTAGTCTTTTGATGCTCACCAATTTGTCCCCAATTTCTTTTAGTGCAAACTAATTTCAACGTTAGTGATGTATGAAATTAAATTTTCCAGTGTAATTACAAAAATATTCTCCAAGTGTCCAATGGTGCGATCGATGATGGAGAAGCTTGTTGATTAGTGGAATGAGTATGCCGACAAATAATATAACACCAGTCAAAGAATTGTTTTTGATTTTATTTTATGTAAAACGACTCATTAGGTCAAATAAGAAATTATTAGACAAGCGCCAGTCAACTAATATAATCATAAAAGCATGGAAACATATTTCAGAATTTGTGTGTGAAAGATATAAAAGGTGACTTCATTTTTTAACGAATCGTACAGATTGAATAGATTTGCCTGCAATATAAAACAGAAAAAAAAACCATTTCCTATAAGTATAAAGAGACAGCTTCTACAACTTCCCGGACGCTTTTACTACAGAAGACCACATTACATACATATGCATGTGTGCTAAAAAATGATTATATTGAAATTTCTACTGGGAATGTGTACTATATATGATTACATGATCTTAAATACATCTTGTCAACTTAAAACATTTGTATATCACTATAAAAACAATATTTTGTGTTTTATAATAGTTTATAAGACATTATAGATAATTTGCATCTCCCATTCCAAATGGCCATTTACAAAATGAACTTTGCAATGCAAGCAACGGCGAAGATCGCTGGAGCGGAGAGTGCCCAAGGAGCTGCTGCCGGATTGTTTCCTCCCGCTGCTGTAATTTCAAGGAATGAATCATACATTTAGGTATACTTATATATTAGCAAATTAAAATACATGGGACAGGTTACATGTTGCTCAAGATTTAATTTGTTAAGGTAAGGTATATTTTAATTTGCCAGGATGCCATTAGATTCATTTCCTAAGGGTTGCAGGGTTGTATACAATAATATGCTTTGCAAAAATTAATATTGTTTGAACAATACTCTTTTTTATAGTAGTCTTGGATCTATAAGACATATGTATGTACACATATCTTGTACATATGTCTATATACTAATTTTTGCATGCATAATTTGTTATTTAAATACATAATTAGTTCTTATTCCTTGTGTGTGTATAATATTGTGTAATAATTATTACCCTTTGTTTGTTTTCCAGCGGTAGATCCTGCTTTCTTAGAATCTTCATCTGTGGTCTCAGGCTCGGGCTCAGCAGCACTTTCTGGTTCGGCCTTAGGATCTTCAGCATTGGTGGAGGTGGAGAGGCAGAGGACAGCAAAGAGTCCGAAAAGAAGTACCCAGCGCATTTTCATCATTTTGAGAACTGCAAAGGGAAAAAAAGAGATGTGCATTATGTATTTATATATGTTTTACTACGGCATACTCGAGTTCATTACCGTGAGCCTCAGTAAATTCTCATTAGACGCTCGGCAGGTTTTAACTTCATCCTGCTTGGCGTGCCAGCAGAAGTTTTGCTAATAAACACACTATGGGAATTTTCCAAGGCAATAAATGTTATACTATCATTCACCTCTGCCTCATAAGTTTCCTGACCTAAACTTTACTGGTGAGACTTAATGTATGTGCTGTGTATCTTCTACTACAACAATAATATAATATCTCGTATAAATATAGTCTATGAATGTAGATTTTAATAGCAGCAAGGCTTAAAAGTCCATGACATCGTCTTGTAAACAATGGGAAAGTGTACTCGCAGATGATTACTTTCAGGCAGGTGGAGACCTTCTCCTCTGGAATACATATTTATGAACCTGAGATCTTTAGAGTCTACAGGAATATCTGCAATGATTCGTGTGAAAGTTTTAACGCTGATGTATAGAATCTGCGCCAATTAGTTTATGTTTTATAGATATGCATTTTCACGCCCAGCCTAGCCTACCAACCCTCAGTGTTTATTTTGTTTGTATTATTAAACTGCATGCAAGTTTGAAATTCGCTTGCTCCCAATCTCAATCATTGGCATGACACACACGTATACATATGTAGATACAGATAATGAAACTTCATAGAGGTATACATAGTATGTATACTTAATAGAGGTATACATAGTATGTATACTTAATAGAGGTATACAAAGTATGCATACTTCATAGAGATATACATAGTATGTATACTCATAGAGATATACATAGTATGTATACTTATTAGAGATATACATAGTATGTATACTTCATAGAGATATACATAGTATGTATACTTCATAGAGATTTATACAGTATGAAAACTTATAGATGTACATATAGTACGTACATAATTGCATGTGACTTTATTTAAGTATCCCAGGCTTGCCCGTTTCTAAATTCTACACAGAGATAAGTTCTTAGTTCTTCTGTCTTCACTCACACACAATCCTTTATACATGCTGCACACCTTTATCCCATCCCTTTCATTGAGAATGCACAAAGCGCAATTTGCTCCGTCCATCTCACACATTAAAATTAGATCAGCATGTGAAACAATCTGACTCAAACGCATCCACAAATACACCAGCGACATGATAAGACGGTCACTATAATAAATAGAATTTGTGTTACACACAACATTGAAATCGCATTAGAGCGGATTATTTCTTTGTATTTGCTTGTACACCACTGATTTCTCTGCGTCTACTTATTGTTTCATGCTCCGCTAAGTACAAAACAAGAATTCATATACATGAATAATTGTACTATATGTACATACGGAAAGTATATTGTCTGGTGAAATCTGCAAACTTCTGTGGTTATTATTTTTACTATCCATTATCATTTAAAATGAATTAAAAGTGAAATGATACTAATCTCTAGATTAGAACCAATGTTAAGAGTTGTGATTGAATTACAAAGCTTGAACTGTCTCAGCGTTGTTTTGTGGGTTTACAGACGAACAATAAAATCTTGCTAATAACAGCCCAGCTCATTGAACGGCACTTCCTGAAACTCACCGGACGTTCTTCATCAAAATGTTATTTCATTGCTTTGCTTTGCATACAATTTAGGCTCGGTGTGCTGGTCGCTAGTTCTTTTTGGACATGGATGTGTACTTAAATAACTTATATTATGTACGTGTCCGGAAATAGCCACGACATTCACATTAAATTTTATTTGTCCAAGTAATTACCATCGCATCGGCTACAAGACCACACGATGCTTTATATGACAGCGAACGTACAGGTATTCAACATCGTATCTCGAACATTTAGATGTATACAATCATATCATACAGTAATAAGTAAGTTTACATATACATACAGTGTATTTACGATACTGTCAAATATACGACGAAATGTCCACGTATAAATAGCATTTGTGAACATAAACATGCTGTACCTTCAAAAGAGTTGACAGTTCAATGCAAATTCGATCATTATAAACAATACGATAATCACTTAGTGCCTTCCGGTTGGGTCTGGCTAATTTGCATAAATGAATAATTGCTCGTGCGCGATTTAACAATGTTATCAGTGAACGGAATAAAAAAATTGTTTATGGCAATTTGGCAATTAGTTATTTATCGGGGAGGAAAGTAGCAAGAAAAAAGAGAAGTTGTCTGTCACCTCCCCGCGCAGTAATTGACGGTATTTAATCCCACTTATTGACACATGTAAAGTTATTAAATTTCTTATCAGTCCAAGAGCTGCCAGCGGTGCCGGTGGTACATGCCAGCACGTGTGTACCATTTGCAGGTTGGCTTAAGGTTTGTCGTGCTGTTGTCAGCTGTTTTACTACAGAACTGACAGGTACATTCCGCTCTGGTTAAATATTTACACTTAAAGAAAGCTTGCCTTGCACAAGTATCTATGTGTATGCTGTAAAGTCTACGTAAGAACATGTTGTATATCTATACCTAGGCTAAATGAAGGTATACATATACAAGAACGGTTCTTGGAAGATCGCGAGGCGACATGTCACAATGTATAAATACCTATGGTGAGTGTGTAGGAAGCGTGGTAACTACCAGCAGTGACTGTGGGAGAGGTGGTAAACCGATAAATCTTTTAGTAATACCTAATTCCCAGGAGTTCGTATACACAATTACCTCTAAAAAAAATTGGACGGTGCAATTTTTTCCAAGAAATAAAAGGAGGTAAACAAATATTGGGGCTTTGTTGTTCAAAGTAACTAGGTAAGGTAAAGTAAAATAGCGCAGAGTAGAGTTGCATGATTCCACTTTCCCATAAATTCCCTTTCGTTGCTAAGTATATGTCTACAACAGGAACAAGACTAATATTTACCTTTTTATTTTTGATATTGCTTCCATTAATGGGGAGCTCATTCTGCAGACAAGATACATGACTTCCCTGTTATGAAGGGCTGTTATTGCAATAAGACTCAACCTATTTATTCTTTATGCACACTCATATACATATCCACATATGTTGTACGTCCATTCAAATCAAATCACAATCTTTCCAAAAGTCATGTTATCATGTCTATACATTCTTTATATACACATGCTTATAGTATTATATATATGTCTGAACCATATCAAGAAATACATGTCCCAATCATATCTACATCTCAAATTCCATTGCATGGAGCACATTATTTTAGCATAGTAGATAGTCACTTCAAGGCATATAACACCTGCGAACTATCAGGTGTGTAAAATAATGGGAATTTGAAATTCAGCAGCTTACTTGACCACCTGGATTTTGGAGTGGTTACAAAAAAAACAACTAATAAGTCTACCTCTGAGTTGTGAAGTGTGCGTGTGATTGTAAAGCATCTCTTTATATAATCGAAGTTGAAGTGAGACTGACTTGCTTACATATTACACATATAAAAAAGGACATACGGAATACATAAGCTTCAGGTCATTTACTTATACACACCATCCGTGCAGCATTTACATTTGTTTGGGTTTTTGGGCAGCTCTATGGCCGAGATATGTCAGACGGTATCAGGGGATAAATGATATATGTGCGTATACATACTGGGCCAACTGGGCTCATCAGAATCACAATACTACTTCCCGGAGAGGCGAGAGGAAACGGAAAGCAAATTGCAATAAAAATGAAACTACACACCTATACTAGTATATACGCATTGTGAAGAATCAGGAATAAAACAATAATCATGTGGACAACAACAATCTCCACATGAAAAAGTAAGATCGCGACAGGAATTTGAGATACAATATTCATATGTTTTATGTAGTTTATAGCGTACTACTAATCGTAAGTATCATACTATCTAAGCTATATATAGAGCTGATTATATAGGGAGAGAGTGTTACTCTCCAAGACAGCTCCACACCGCTCTTCCACATAAGTTATCTTCGCTTCCCTACTGTTATTGCGTATAAGTATGAATTCATCTCCATTATTACTACAGATATAGCTTTCAGATCGTACGAGTCCAAAAACTACATAATTATGTATTTATACAGGAAGGACAGGATTCGTGGCAAGACGATTGAGGATGCATGCAAAATCACAACAATGCAGTTTCGACGGCTTTAATACTACTACCATATAAAAGAAAGCCCAGTGGAATGTTGTTTTTCAGAGTGGAGTTACTAACAACAGATCATACTTCATATTCTTACTATATACCTATAGGTACATCATCTACATATGTACTCTACAGCATACAAACTACAAACAACAACATACTTCATACACAGCACACACAATAACAACAACAATCACACGCACACAACAGCAACCAGTATCTCTACATTCACTCTTTTACATACATGATGCGTTTAGTTTAAAATTTCCTTCGATGATGAGCATAAGTGTCCTGTCTGTCAAGAAGAGAAATAATAATACCTAAGCAGGTGGC
Organism: Lipothrix lubbocki; assembly: GCA_034696945.1. NCBI lineage: Eukaryota > Metazoa > Arthropoda > Collembola > Symphypleona > Sminthuridae > Lipothrix > Lipothrix lubbocki. The sequence goes on from JAQGAK010000681.1 coordinate 32,822, forward strand.
TTCTATTAGAGCTTTTCTATTCTGTAGGTAATCGCCGAAGATTATAATGCTTTTTAGTTTGAAAATTCATATCTGACCCACATTCCAAGCTCTTGGAATATTTTCTCGTTTACTACTGTATCTAATAAATAAATACATAGATATACGAGCTTGTTTTCAAGTTCTAGTTTTCACAATTTGCTCACTTTGTAGCAGAAAGCTTGATGACCATGAAAAACGGCGACAATGACAAAAGTTCCCACAGTTGAGCATCGTGTAGTATGAGTATAGTGTTTATAAGTATGTTTATGTATCTGCATAAGAATTATATGCAATGTTGATCATAAACGTAGTAGTACATAAATAAGCATGTACATGTATGTAACATAGTATTTAATATGTTAATACATATGTAACATTAAAGTTGTTGAAAAAAACTAAGACGAGAAGCTTGCAATAATTCAGAACAAGGATAAAGGCCTTAGGAAAACAGAAAATTGTCCATTAATGCTATTAACAATGATGTTGTAGTAGGTCCACACATACGTCCATGAAAAATTGAACAGAAATTCTTTTTTAAAAGGATAATAATAATGGCTTACAAAGTGCATCTGCAAGAAAAATTGCCCCCTTAGTTTCCTTTGGCTTTGTCCCGTTGAAATAGGTCGCAAGTACAATAATAAAGTAAATACAATATTACAATGGTTTTGGCTACATCATATGTACACTTTATGTATACTTGGAAAGCTCTTCAGATAATTAATTGACTTTAGCAGCAGTGGGGATCAATGCATCGGACTCCATTCATGCCAGCCGTGGAGGAGTTCATCATTCAAGTCGGCAAATTTTATTTCCTTTTACTCTTTGTCTGTCTATTCACTATACATATAAAGTCTTTATACTTTAGATTTGAAATACTAAACTAAGGACGGTTAAAAAAACTCTCATCTTCACTCTCAACTTCTTTTGACACTTTTACTTTAACGCTTCTCATGCAGTCTTTTCCCGACCTTGCTTCGCGTTTTGTTAAGTCGATAGATCCTTTGAGTGTCTCTGTTGTTATTGTTACACATTTCCTTTAAGATCCTCATCCTATACTACTATATTGCCAAACTTAATCAAGCGAGGTTCCGAAAGTGAAATGTTTTAATCTCCACATCACGTTCCCACGCTCCTAAAGACTAGCCATATAAAAATGCATGCAATGACGAGGGGTTTTCTGCGTGTGACAAGCATCAATCAATCCAAATTCAATTATAATATACTTATGCAAACTATTAAATACTTTGTCGCAAGTATATTTACCCATATACAGCATATAGCAGAGGTTACAATCTTTTAAGTATCTCGTGGACACTTTCGAACTTGACAAGGTCAGTTTATGTACACGCATTGTAAATGTAATAAGTAAGTACACAGCAGAAAGGAATATTGCCGTTATCGACAATTCGACAACAGGAATGTTGTCACTCTTGGTAGTTTTATTATCGAATAACAGTCCTGCTCCTGTCATTTAGAGTGTCATGCACGTTGCATATTACATTCATTGTCACTTGTTATTATTCTTTTGGTGGGCTATATAAGAAAAAAAACTTCCCTTGTGAATGAAACTGCGGCACTGGATTGTCGGTCGAGGTAGCCCTGTATCAATTGACATTCTCCGCATGGATGGCGTAATATCTTTTTAGTCAATAGACTGCCATCCGTCGTCTTTATACAGTGTACATATGTGCTATGTGTTTTCTTATAGATTGGTTATTGTTACACATTTTGCTACTTTGTTAATCCATTAGCTAATTTACATGACCGTATTGGATCAGTTATCTCTGACAATAGGTCATTTAGCACCTGTGCCCCTACATATTCATGCACGCTTCAAATATTTGCAAATAATCCACTAATTTGTTTTCCTAACCTAAATTCTTAAAGCAATGATGTAATTTTGCAAGGCTTCCCCGCACGTTTAAATAAATCAATACACATTTCTAACCAAGGTAAATATATTCAAAGAAAAATTGGTTCAAGAAATTCAAAGTGTGAACTTTTGACAGAATAATTTAAAATAGCTATTTAATGCTATGTTTGTGTTGCTTTTAAATTGTAAAAGTAGCTGTTAAATGCAAAGATAGTTGTTAAATGAGTTGTTAAATGTAAAAATAACAGTTAAAGGGAAAATAGCATTGACAAGGTTTTAGTTATTGACACCAGCTAATAATTGTAAGTGCAAGTTCTGATTAGCAGAAAGTTTAAAAAATACTTGATTTTCCCATTCCTCTTTTTTTGTTGCTGTTGACAGCATGAAGTATAAACATTATAAGTGGAAGCCCAAGCTGTGCGAACGTGCGCTCAATGTCCACAGACATAACAATAATAAAGTATAGTTGTCATTATTGCTTTCACGCCACACTGAGCATTGATTGGGGTTTCGTTGTGAATGAACTATAATAATACCTGTCCAAATAACTCTGGCACTCTCTGGTAGAGGATTAGTTTGCGTGAATTAAGTTTCAAGTAAAAATTGCACAGCCAGGCTTGTTATTTGTTGACAAAACAATAATACTTGAAATAAGTATCATTTAACTATATACACTTGCACGCTATGTACAGAGTGTAGGTATCATCGAACTTTAGTGCATTGGTGGAGTGTCTTTTAGTGTACTTTACAATACTTTAGGCATGCTTCATAACATGGCCTGAATATTGAAGATCGTGCGGCAAACCTCTATGTGTTGTATTATGTATGCGTGTACTTGCACAGTCCGCTGGTGACTTTTTTAGCGCGTTTCCTACCACCGATAATAATACAAAAGTAATGGAATGTCCCAATACACAATTTTCATGTAGAAAACCAATGCTAAAATTTGACTCTGTGGTATTAAATGGTTATTTCTATTTGGGTTGCACATTACTTAGCCGAGTGCGAGTGAGTGAAAAATGAAAGCAGCATAAAATGATATTTTCAATGGAAGCTTAAAAGAGAATCAAACCAAAAGAAAACATGACATACATGAAACAATACATATGTACGTGCTTGAAACAATATGTCTGTTGCATGAAAGAGCATGATGAACATAGCTACATACATCAAACAGCATGTACTATATGTGCGAACAAAAAAATAATGAAGCAAACAATATAAAAACATGAAGAACGAATATATAGAAAACAAGAAAGACATGTTAGATATATACATTTTATATTACTTGTGGTTATTTCTATCTCTTGAGTTCACGTCGTTGTTATTGTTGCATCTGGAAAAAAAATAGTTTTAAGCCGGAACAGCAACACCAAAATGAGAGGGAAGGTATAATCATGTTATTGGTTGTTTAAACGTGGAAGCTTATTACAATTATTACTTAAACTGTCTGCAAACTTTTGCTTCTCTATCACGAATCTAATGGCTCCACTTTATAAATACAGTTTACTTTTTACTGTCTGTTTCCCTTCATATTGGAAAATATAATAACAAGTAATAGGAACAATAAGTAGGTATAAGTCTTATCTCCCGAGGATTTATGGGGCCACGTTCGTTTGGCATAGCATATAGCTTTTCTGAATAGATACACGCGGAGCAATTTTTGGTTCATGCTTGCATGCACGGCACTCGCATAACATTATACCTTGTTATTACAGGCTCTTATTAGTCCCGCAGTTTGAATATAAAGTGGAATAACGAAATTATTTTCCTCCGTGTCTCTATAGCATTACTGTCCATGTACGCAAACAAACAGGAGGAACCCTTTATTGTCTCTACCGATGCTTTGAGCGGTCGAACCGAATATTATGCACAGCCCTACAGTATGTATAGTTGGGAATAGTAAGCTTTTTAATGTCAGTTTCTGGCCAAATTCATTATTTCTATATGAACTACTTGAATTTCTCTAGGAGTAAATACAATTTCTATGTAAATCACTATCGTTTCTATTTGAATCGCTATAATTTCTAAATGAATCACTATAATTTCTGTAAGAGCCACTAGCCACTACAATTCCTATATGAATAATGTGTATTATTGTAATTTTTCAAGAATACAAACAAGATGAATACATGAAATATCCTGGATACCTACAATCGACAAGAACCTTTTACTGTGGACTTAATAGCATTTAACCGGAACTGAAGCGGAAGAAGAAACGTGCGAGGGGTTAGTCGTTTGCAAGATATTAAAAGGGATTTTCCTTTATGTGTGTCTTTATATACTACAACCAACACGGCGAGGCTTCCTGACTGTCTAGTCACGGAATTGGAGTGGAATGACCGAAAAAAATCAATTTCAAGAGTTCAAGCAGCGTCACCTAAAAAAACTATTGTTCTGCGGAAAATTTGAGCAGATTTTTCCACAAGATTTCAGAGTGAACCATAAAGCCTGTGGAACTATATACCTTATCATTGTACATATGTACATGCATGATCATGTTGCACCTACAGCACCCAGCAATACAAAGCACCATAGGCACTAACTAGAAAAGTACCATATACTGTTAACGTATTTTACAATAAAGTAATGTAAAAATGCATGTATACATAAATACATAAGTATACTTACTTTCAATAGATACACTCTGGTGTTAATATGCATATATAATGCATTAATATTACAATTACATACAGTACAGCACTCTTATTTTCCAAATCTGACCCCGGGTTTCATCATCCCTTTTGTATACTACAGTATAGTTCAGTACAGCGTGGGCTGAAGAATATTGCACTGGTAGTAAATCATACATACATAGCGTAATTTTATTAAAGCCAGAACAGGGATTCGTCTTGGTTTTTTAGAGTTACAACATTTTACACCTTTAATTTGAAAGTGATTTTGAAGCTCATTACAGGTGGAAACATAGTATTACTATTTGGGTGTTTGAAATTGCTAGTGATTTCTGAACTGAAAGTAACAGGTATGTAGCTATTAGCTATATGTATCTGCAGTACCTACAGCTGTAGATGCTTATTATACATAGTACACCTGGTTCAAATTGCTGTTCTAGAAAGTAAACAGAGTTTCCTCTGATGAAATTTCAAACTTAATATATAGACTTATAATGCTATAGATACAGAAAAGGAATTCCACGGAAGGATTAAATTTACACTACGCTAATTTGTAAGGATGAAAGTAAGTTCAAACAAATTCACGCCAACGCTACCAACCTTAAGATTTTGAGTTGATATCCTACATGTGCACATGCACATACATATATGTCCCTATACATTATGTACCAATATATGTACACTCCATATTGAGTATATGTATCTATGTATTTAAGTCATTATGGATACCAAATATGCATTTAGAGTGTATTTCCCCTCGCAGCTCTGAATTGAGCAATCGATTCAACGAATCCTCAAGCAAATGAACAAGGCTACTATGTAACAATAACAACACAGCAGCAATAGCAACAACAACTATAGAAGTGCTAATGTGTTATATGGTTCACCTCCTTCCATCATCATGTCAATCTATATAGTATGTAGATATGTGTTTACTAATTTGCAAAAGTCCATATTCCAAAGCAAACTCGCATAACTAAAACCCTCATAATAGTTGTTATGTATGCAACTTTAATCCTTTTAAGGAAAATACACTCGTGGTAGTATCAAAGGGCCGTAGAGTTACGCAAGGTATGCTAACAATTGCAAGAAATTTGTCAAAGATTCTTGTGGGTTGCCCCGATTACGACAAAATTGTGAGGTTTTGAAGCAGTGCAAATGTAACCTTTGGAAGATTGAAGCATTTGTATATGTATGCACATGTGAGTAAAAGAAAGAACGGTACAAGTGTACGAAATGATCCTCAGAATGAAAAGAACATTAACGACCAGTCCGCACGCACGCCGTCCTTTGAAGTTCACATTGAAAAATGAGTGCATTGCATTGAGGATTGAGGTCAAAATGTTTTGTTTTACCTAATAATTGTGATTGAGACGATGCTGCAGATATATGTGATTTTGCTGATTTATAGATATATAAAACGTGTGTATAGATGGCCGATCTAGAGACAAGTCTGCCTATATATAAGATATCCTCAAACTTATAATATTCATAACTATGCTGTTCAACCACTTCGTGCAAGTTCATCAGCATTTTTGCAAATTTTTGGCGATGTCTAAAGTGGGCCAGTTAATTACTCTCACTTTACCGTCTATGACGTGGGGTCTTGTCGTTATATTGAAGATAATTTGTTTATACAGATGACAATAAATCGTTATATTCAACATTATTTGCTACATCGTTATGCTCATAATTCTCTATCTCAAATTTCTTTTAAAGAATTTCTTATATATACAATTAAATTTATATACAAAATGTGTCTATACCAAATTTCTCATACAGATTTCTTGTTTCAGAAAATTTGTTAAAGAGAAGACAATTTGCTAACATTTTAGAGAAGAAAATTGTTATTCTGAAGAAAATCCATTGAGCGCTCATGAAAATTCATTGACTGTATGGGAAAATCGTTACAAGTGTGGTGGAGAATATTAGCAAATAATAAACCCCTCAGGGTCTTCAATAACAACCTACAGCTTATTTATCAGAAAGGATGATATGAAAAGTAATTTAATATATCTGTAAGAAAGTATCGTATGAGGCAACATACCGTGTATGAGCTTATGAGATCAAAGGGTTCACAAAGAAACAATTTCAAGAGTCGTTGATTTCTCCTATCTTCAGCACCCATCAATGCTGCTGTTACTTTTATAGGATATGTTAACATGTCGCTAAACGCCTCCGCAAAAGTTTGTATTATTATCTCTCATTCAAAAGTATTTTTTTGGGATATTTCTTCTCCTGCAGCTGATTATAATCTCTTTAAGTGCATGTACATCGTAGATCATACACCCCTATATGACAAAATATGACACGTTCGTGAATGAAATCAATGGGCTAGTCAACTCATATCCATGTACATATATGATGGTGCTGAAAATTCAGCAGCAAGTAGTATTTTAGTTTGTTGCTCCGTACAGAGGGAAAATACAACTTTCTTCAAAAAATATGCAAATCAACAAAACAACTCTCAATGTAAATTCCAAATTTCCATTTTTCACCAACAACAAGTTGTGAGGAATTAATGCTCTTTACCATTCATTAATGCCGACGAAATCCTCACTATAGCAAACGATCCCAGCTACTGGTTGTTGTCTACCCATATCTTTCTACAATTTCACACAGCCCTTCTTTCCATTTCTTCTATCTTTAGATGACAGACACTCTGATGAATTAATCAGCTTCCGTATATAGTATAGTTCCTCAACTATGTATAACAAGTATAGTAATAAGCTAAGTATGTATGAGATTACGCTCTCAGGATAAAAGGTTTAGGATTTAAAAAAATTCGAGTCAGGAAATAACCTCCAAATACTCTGGCTCACGGCAACATTGTTATTTATGATAGCAAAAATCGAGGGGCAAAAACTCTCAATTAGTAAGAGTTAACGTACATGTGTATGGATAATCTGTACGCTGATGCTTTATAACGTTATGATTGCTTTTTATAAGAATATCTACAAAAAACCAAATTTAAGCTTCCGCATATGTAAACGAATAAAACGAAATATGTATGCTTACCGTTTTTGTTGTGATCTATGGAATCCTCCAAGAATTTAATAAAACTTGAGATAATCAACGTTGAGCACAAAAAGGCAAAGAGTTGTTGTCGGGTTGGTTGCTTCAATGAAACTAAAGTGGCTAAACTAAACTAACTATTGAAAAGGCTTGTTGTATGTGGGAAATGTTTCGGCTTGTATGAGAGATGTAGATGTGTGTTTAAATGTAACTTTTATGTTATATAGGTATCTGGAAGTTATATAGTTTAGGCTTTAGGTGGTTGAACAAAGGAAAAAAATCTACCCCCTACCTTTGCTATGCAGACATATACTTCTAGACATGAATGTCGTCTACCTCCCTTTGAACCACCAAGAACCAACAGCCTTAACTCCTTCTTCATTCTACTCTGTACACATCTACACACAAATGCTGATTGCAATGTGTTATATCCACTCCACTTACCTGATTCCATCCTGCTGCTCACACACACACATGTATTATACATACATATCTACATACTACGTACGACAAATTATACTAAATAATCTTGACGAAAACCACGACCATGTCTGCTCTACTCACAATCTGCGTTAAATTTATATACAAATTTAGTATCATTAGAGTATCTTGCTGAGTTTATAGTGGGTAAGTATAGTTTTATATTGCCTATAGTATAGGTATACATGCATACAGTATAGGAAAACATAAATAAAGTATTGGAATACACATATGAAGTATAGGAGTACATATATAAAGTATAGAAGTACATGTATGAAGTATAGGAGTACATGTATGAAGTATAGGAGTACATATATGAAGTATATGAATACATTTATAAAGTATAGGTATACATATATGAAGTATAGGAATACATATAGGAAGTATAGGAATACATATAGGAAGTATAGGAATACATATATGAAGTATAGGGGTACATACATAAGCATGGCAATTGGCAATATGGCAATACATAGTGAATACTAAAAACATACGTAAATGCAATCTTACACACAAAAAGTATAGAGGATTCCTTGCATAAATATACCATTGCATGTAGAAAGCTAGCCAAAATTATAGAAATATACTATCTGTATATACTCCGTATACACTCGCAATGGCATTTTAAAACGGGAAAAGCTATAAGCATGTAATGAACATACCTATATAAATTCCTGGTACCTGCACAGGAGAAAACAAAAAGTCTGCAAATATTTGGGTTATTGGTATAGAATTGCTAATGCCCACTAACACTAAAAGAAACCTCTATTTTTTCTATTTAGCATTATTTGGAAACCATCTTTAACCAGTAAATCTTCTTGCGCTCATACACACATACTAAAATACATATGTACACTATATATACATAGCTGAATGAGTATAATGACGTTCATACATTCTGACGTTCAATACGTTCATACATAATGAATGTGCACTAACTAATACGATTTCAAGATTCTTTTATTTACACTGTGGTGTACATAGTTGCAAAACCATCTTATTTGCGGTCACCTTCGTCTGTTCTTGTCTCGTAAAATTCCCCGCATTTTTAGACATGTCTGAAAGATTCTTGAAACCATTTGATTTGAAAGGGATAACGATGCCTATATAGTTGATTTGAGTTACATATTATAGAGTTTATATAGAAAAGAAATTCCTGTGATGCTCCCGCCGGGCTCAACTTATCAAATAATGAAATTATTCATTCATCCTTTTGAAAGTTTGAGACTATGCTTGCAAATTGTCACAGACCTAGATATTACAATAATAATATAAAACTCATCGTTTGATTTGAGCAACTTACACAGTGATTGCCGTGAGTTTAAAAAAAACTTTGATTGATCATTGACTTATACAAACTAGTTCACCGCCCCCGAAAATTAGCGCAATTTCAATTCACTGGCCCACTTTGCATCCCTCTGTATCTTTTTGATCATATCTCTATACTTATTATTGTATAACAGACATATGCGAATCATAAGGACCATCGAGGACATTCAACGAATTTACAGTTGGCAATAAAAAACGTGAAATAGCTATAGCATGGCTCATTGACTGACAGTTTTGTAAGATGTGTCACTTGTTTTATATGATTTTATAATTGCGTTTTAAACTTTAAAAATCTGCATTTCAGAAGGAATGAACAATTTCATCAAATCTTGAAATAAGTCATGAAATCGTATTTTGAATCCCCTTGACTCTTTTGCCGTGCTAATAACCCGTATCTTACAACATTAAATTTACATTTGATAAATAACATTAGATTTGATGAGTGCATGGGTTTAGATTTTTCTAAACATGATGTAATTGTTTTATCGGATTGTGTAAACATTTTTCAATTTTTACCTCATTCGATTGTAATTTATCTTAATGTGGCCCCCATGGAAGGTTCTAAGAGCTGTTAAAGATCCTGAAAGCTATAAAAAGAGCTAAAAATACTTGATCAGAGATCAAAATTTGACGCGTCGCTGCATGTGCATTAGGCATTAAATGAGTCAAATTGCCTACTACAAATTCAATGTCCTCTGTGCTCAAGTAGCAAATAAATATTTCCCATTTTTATTCATTTCATTGTATTCCTTAGCCCACAAGTAAGTATGTAAATAAAGTTTGTATATGTACAGAGATAATGAAAAGGTTACAGAGATACCTCTTATTATTGGAATCATGTAAAACCCTGTACCTTGATCACCTTAGCACGTGTACTGTAGCAAAATAATTTTCTTTAAAAAATATCTCGTTTTTGAAGTATATTTCAAGGTACTTGAGTCAACTTTTTTTTCTGAGTATTCTTGGAAGATCTGGAATCTGCATTGTAGGTAAGTTTTATTGCTATGTTATAATATACGTCTGAGGTGCCATTTATTTTCTGGGTCATTCGCAACCTTTCACAGTGAACTTACTACTACATATTGTATAAGGTTAAGAGAGAGATGCTTAAAATCATTAGAACAAGAACAGTAAGATACAAAACACCTAAGTAAGTTTGTTGTCAAAGAGATAATTTCCAAGGATTGAATTTCATGTGTAAATGTAAGGCAAGAAGGTATGTATATGTATTAGTTATGTATAGTTAGTTATGTATGTGTTATGCATATAAGATAACGGTCAAGTTATCTCTTCATATATATTTTAATTTATATTAAAATTACAGTAAATATACGAGAGACATTATTGCAAAAGCATAAGCTACTACTAAAGAAGCCATATAGCCATTCCAGACATAATTTTTCGCCCAGTGAACTTTATTCAACAATTATCCTACTTTAAAATTAAAAATCATTTCCATCCCTAATCACTCCACATCTTCTTTTAAAATATTAAGGAATTTTTCTAGGATTTGGAAAATCACAAGAGGATTACGGCGCATGTTATTACTATCTGTACGTAGAAGTGTTCGGTCAATGCACATACAATATACAGATAATATGCATAATTTAAACATTATGTATACTCTTAATTGCACTAATATTCAAAATCATGCAGTCGCACATGAAAATACATAAATGCTGGGGGATTATTACTCTATTACTATTATTACTATATAGGAGTTTAAGTCATCGTTCATCCTTTAGATTCGCTTCGAAGAAGAAGCAGACTTTTAATGAGCAGGAAAAAGCGTAGATGGGATGAACTCGTAATAGAAATAATGTTAAGGTACAGTATATTGTATTATGTATTGTGTAATGGGTTTTCTTGAAGATGCAATATAATGAAGGGATCCTTGCAGTCAACGGCAAATCAAAGTTTTAATTTATATTGTAAAGCTTTTCAAGACCACATAAAATTTGTTTGTGAATAATCCTTATTATACAATGTAAATATCTGTAGAAGACACAAATTCTTTTACATATGTACACTACACATTTACATACATACATATAATTAAATCTTAAATCTAGACGAAATTACATATACATACACATATACAGAGGTGGAAATGTTATAAATACAGGTGCTTCGTATATACAGTTTGCCATCCAAAACTAAAAGTTAATTGAACTATCCGCGAATAGAAGCTTCAATATTGTGGAAGTACAATATGTACATATTTAAGGACTGTGTATCAAGTATGTACATACAAAAGGAGTAAGCCTAACTATATTGTCTTCCTCGCAAATTCTTAACCAAGTGTAACTATTATATAGGATTATACGGAGGAGCATGCATCAAATTAACAAATTCACACCTGACTTGACAAAAAGTCGTTGATGCAATTCATGACAATTCCCTCCCTCATGATTGATGGAAGAACACAAGAAAGGCCCCTACAACATATATGTATATTATATATGTACATCTATACTTATTTCATTGAGTCAGTCAGAGCAGGAACCGATGGAGCAATCAAGCATTCACCAGGATATGAGGATATGGTCTGGTCTTATACTAAAAGCGAATAATATAGCGCCGATGAACCGACGGTTTTACCAGAGAAAAGAGTCAATTGAATTTATTTTTTGCGTCATCATTGTTATCGTTTCTAATGTCAATGGGAAGGTAAAAATACTCAGCGCTCCTTTCGTTATTTTATTTTAATAAGGTGGATGACCTTGTTGCAAAATTGTTTCAGCTCAAAAGTCATCTCTACCCTCAAGCACTCATCAACAGTAACTTTAATATAGTGTGTATGTATATATGTATAGATATAAAATCTGTGAGAATTTAAATTTTTTAAGGAAAATACTGTTTTTTTACATATTACGGAACAAAATACTTATAATGTCTTATTATTCTTCCTTCACGAATGACCGAGTACTGCTTGAATGAAAATTGTGAAAAGGTTTGGATTTTTTACGAGAAAGGATTTGCTTCCAAGAAACATTTTCTGTTTAATTGTGAGAAATTAACATCGGAAATTAAAAAGGGTTAGATGGGATGAAAAAAATTGAGATGAGTCTGAAGGGGTGAATTTACTGAAGGAATTACATGAAATTAAGATGCTTTTAGGGCATCATCAAAACTTCAAGATATATTGAAAAGAATAGAGCAACCACGTGTGAGTATTTTCCAAGTTGGGAACCCAAGGAGCTTTGGCAAACCACAGAAGCGTTCCATTATCAATGCACACTTTCTTGTTCTCATTGTATCTCCCCAGCTATTGTTTTTCTATGATAATACATGAAATGAAAATGGAAGTAAAGCCGAATTTTGGCCAAAGTTGCCTGTTGTGTAGCCTTGAGGGGTTCATCGTTCCCATGGCTGGTCAAATTGTGAGTAATATACATAAGTAAATGTTGGTTGCGCCGTTGAACTGTAATAAGCTTATACCTTTTAGAATAATAATACAGTGAAAAGTGTATAATAGGTTATAAGCTACTATAATGTATTATAGTTTATAATATTAAAGTAAAAGGATAGAGACTTGCTTTTAAAGATTAAAAAGTCTGCAATCCTTCTATCTCTACAGTTTATATATATGTTAATACCTACATGCTTTAGAGACAATGGCTTGTATGGATTAGTCATGATAAATTATCATATTACAACAAATACATGTGCACATTTTACTTCCACGAGGAAACTCTAAAACTCACACTCACCTTTACCTCCTGATTCTGATATCATTACCTACACAGTAACATGTGCTACACCACAAGGAAACAACAATAACACTATATGGATGCATCCTGTATACAATACAATACTACAAGATTGGAAAAACTGGTTTGAGTTCCAAAACATAAATGAAGGAATACCTGCTGTGAACTCCGAGCTGTACTATTATTATTGTGAATTTCTTGTCTTCCCTCAATTTACGTCCGGGGAACCTTTAGCAGGGCCCATAGTGAAATGTAAGTATAGGAGTAAGCAGGGGGGAACATGTTATACATGTATATAGATATGTCCATAAGTCAGCAAAGAGTAAAGTATAAGTACCTCTATACCTATACAGTACCTCTATAGATCCTATATAGATACTTGTATAAGTTATTGAAGTAATAATAAGTATGTACGTAATACATTAGGAACTCAGGTGTAGCCTTCACATGTGCTCCCCTTCCATTCCAGGTAGTGTAAATTTTGCCAGGCAAAAAAAAATTGACTCAAACTCAAGGCCACTTATTTACTATACTATATACATGTATACCTATAGTATGTATAGGTATCATATTTTCTTTTGGTTTTGGTGTCGGCGGTTACGGCCTATGCAGCAGTGTAATGTTCAAGTCTCCATAAAGGAACAATCTAGGTATTGAAAAGGGATTTGACTATTAAGGGAAGCAACAACATTACAGATTTTATATGGAGGATTTTCAAGGCTTATTATATACATGAGCATCTTTATTATTATTGAGCTTTTCTTATTTTGCAGCTCCTGCTGCATCAATGACGCATATTGCCCATGTTGAATTTATGAGACGAAATCAAATTAGTCATACACCATGTGTATGGCAAAGTCGTTGACATATTATTTATAGCTAGGTTTTTATTATATATTGTATTTCCGTCGTATACAAACTGGGCCGTATTTTTGTCAACAATATTGTCATATATACAATAAGAACTATAGAAAATATTAATAGTCTCCTTGCTCCAGAAAATTTAGGTAAGGCGCTCTTCCTCTGTTAAAGGATTGACAATGGACGATTGCATTGGAAAAGAAAATCCGTAATGTTCCATATGACACTTCAACACATTCCTCCGAACAATAAAGCTGTGAAGGTTGGGGGTAAATTATATATTGTACATCGTCGGTGAAGTATCTCAAAAGTACTAATTTCTGTGTTGGAGAGATAGAAATTGGTACTTTAAGATCTTGCCGGGATGAAATACTAAAATAGGAAAGCTAAGTATGTTATTATTATAAATTATGGTGGATTAAAATTGAGTCATTTTTGATTGTGTAGCACTCCTCCATACAAAAAAATTACCTGATTCACCATATTCTCTTGCATTATTAATCATAGGTAAATATACATAATAACATCGGAAAACTGCTGCCACATGATGATTTTTGTTGAGAGTGAGGGCAGGATTTGAATGTCAACATGTCTTCCCATTTATTATTATATTGTAAGCGTAATAAAGCGGCTGTCCTCAGTATACCAAAAATAGTAGCTTGTGTGTATGTACCCGAAATTTTATGACATTCATGAATAAGATTTTGACATTTATTCTTATTACCCCCGATTTACAAACAATTTCCTCGGGATTTGTTTATAGTAGAAGGAAACGCAGAAAATCACAGAGCGCAATTAAATCTATTTTGAATCATATATTATGACTCTGTTATTGATACAAGAAGAAAGTAAACCGTCATTGCGTTCTTTTCATCCTGCTCATTCCTCAATAAATATTTACATAATATTATTTAATGGCTCTGAGCTCTGGCAAATGTCTTTACTCACCTCAAAGGAATATTATTGATGGAGACCTTAAACTTCAAAACAGTCATAATTCTTTCATTATGAGGAAACGTTGATCCTTTTTCAATTCAAGGAGTCGCGAGTCCATCGATAGCCTTGAAGTTGAAGTTTTATGAATAAGAGCTGCATGTTTTTAAGTAGGAAGGCAAATTCACGTTACAATTACAAGGTTTCATATTTTTCCTTTCGCACATTCTCAACTGAAATCCTTGTTTACTTTATAATAAGTACTTGCGACGCGACTTGCGATTAGTGATCCAATTGGAATTCCGAGTAATTATGCAGGAAATCATCGTATATAGATTGCTCATTGCTCCTGCGGACGTGGAGAATGCTCCAAATTTAATTACGTCTAATAATGCTTTAGTTTACATGCATTTCTACTTGTATTTCGTAACGAAAGCAAGATGACTTACATAGAGTTTTGTATATTGCTAAATTATAATTATATAGGGGAAATATCAGCAAAGCAAAATAAAAATTCGCCTTCATGGACAGATGAAATCAAAGCTGCTACCTATATGATTTTAGGTCAACTAGCAATTACATAGTTGATGGATTTTTGTTCGGAGTGTTAAAACTTTTAAACCTTTGTCCGAGCTCCGAGAAGCGTTCCATACAGTTATGCTTAAATTCCCCCATGACAAATATACAGCCGGATAAATCAAAAAGGTCTAAATTAAACTTAACATATTTTAAACCCTTTAGTGCCATAAATTTTTTAGCACCTTTGTGTATTTAAAGGACGATATATGTATACAGAAACATTGTACAAGCAAAAGTAGAACCAGAAAAGCTTTCTTATACCAACTACGTATAACTTCGGTATATATACATAAACTTTGAAAGGTGCTAAAATTGTCGTGACGGTATGGCTAAAAATTCATTTTAGCATCTTTGCAAGTTTAACTCACGATATGCATAGAATGGCAGACCATTTTAACAAAGCTCACAACACACATGACCTCCTTTTCTCCCCCCTTTTATTGTCGGTTGAGTCGGTTCCAGTCAAATGCTTACATACTTACATCGTATATACCTAAGAAGTTTCGTCCATACATTATGAACAACTCGTTTATTAGATGTCCCATATTTGACTGACCTAAATTTCCTTTGTGCTTCTTAGTTGCTGTGGGCCGTGGGCATTACAGCAGGTTATGTATAGTTTATACAACCTTTTGTAGTAATTTACGAAATATTTGCAATATACGCGACAGTCGACCCTCACCCTCACTTCCGCTGCAGCATAATCAGAATCCTGGTGAATTTAAACCTGAACTACATAAGTCCGCATTTGTGATTGATGTGTGAAGCATTAATTATAATGTACCTTGTAGACTTACGGACGTTGTGGACGGAAGTTTGTTATGTTTTGTTATATAATTTATGCATGTATATGTGGTCCAAATCCAACAAGAAATAACCTTGATTTTGGGCAACATTGCCCCATTTTAGCCATAGAATTTGGATTTTGCCATGTAATACAAGTATGCAAGTTTGCAGTGCAGCCAACTTAATTCGAATACATGAATTCTTAAAGTGAGAAAAGGCATAAATGATTTATGAACAACATCATTTAATATGAACCTAACCCCCAAAACGAAATGTTTTAAATAATATTAAGTACAAGATCTTTCTTTAAATTTCAATTTATTAACAATTAAAATTAAACTTACACTTATAATGTACTCACATAGTAATAAGAGATGCGATTGTGACAGTATGAATTTCGTTGTTTCGTAACAAAACAATGTATAGTATATATGTATAGTATATAAGAATGTAACACTAGAATTATTCTTGTGCTTTGTGAATCTCATAGGAAGAAATGACGCTGGGGTAGGTAAGTTATTTTTAATAACAATTCTTATACTTATGTATGTATATAATAGTAGATATCCACTTATAATATTAAATGTACGCTTTGGCTGTAAAATCACCTCTTCTTTCCTCCGAATGATAAATGTCATGTGGATGTCCTTTATAACTGTATGTAATAGAAATAAACAGATGTGACAAAACATCTGAAACGAAGTAATATTTTGAAAAAAAACATATCAGAAACAAACACATAAAACAGACTTTTTCATTAAGTAAACAAATCAACAACAAGTTTGTTCGATGAGAGTAGCAAAAATGATTGCTATAAAATCTACGCAATAATACGTAATAATGACTATGATTAACTATTTATATATTTTATAACTAACATTTACAGAAATGCAAAAGGGAACCAAGAACACATGTCAGACATGTTATTTAAATAAGTAGACACATCGGTTAGTTATGCAGTGAATATTCTTTCGTATAAACAACAGATCAGAACAAAAGCATGTGTTTGTCAATCTCATAAATAATATATAATGTATAGAACTTAATGTCGTTGCAACTGCAATAAGCGAGGGTAAGCAATCTAATCATGTGATGCAAGTATAGTGTGTTATGTTATAGCTCCAGCTGCGATCATCGTTGTGTGTATTAAATTATTAACGATGCAAGTACACTGAAGACACAACATATGAAGAAGTGGCACATGATATCAACACATCGTCCACATTTGAAAAATGCAGACAATTAAACCATTATTGCCCCCTCATCTTCATCATTTGATTGATCTTTCGAACCGTCATCACTTTCACCATCAAATGTCTCCTCCGCTTCATCTTCTCCAAAGTTAACAGGATGGAACTGATTCCTTACGAACCTTGATGGAGGTTTTCTGGCAGGACCTCTATTTTTGGTTTTGATTACAGTGTGGGGCAGCAGTGAAGGAGCTGAGAAATTAACAACATATTATGGAACGAACATATTAGGCTTACTAAATCCAGTCTAAAATTGTACATACATATGTAATGAACACATTAGCATTACTAAATTCAGAAATCATCGGGCTATAACAAAAAAATTAAGTCACCTGCTCCACGAGCATTAGATGCTAAACACTCTTGGCACGGAGCGTACATGAATTCCGTTTTCGATGAATACCCGTGAGCACGCCTGTGTGTGGGTGACGAAACGCCATCGCGATGCAAATCGTCCACACTGCCAGCGGAACTATCAACTTCAGGATCAGTAGAAAGCATTTCATCATCTGACGGTGTTCTTGACAATGAGGGTAGGACCATTGCCAACATAGCTTTCTCCTGTTATTAGTGAATTAATAATTATTATTGATATGGCTTAATACACTCACATAGATAAGCCTTAATGTTTTAAGTATTAATACAAAATTTGTGTCAAAAGTCCTACATTTTCCAAGTGTTTTATATGTCTTTGAAGGTATGCTTCCTCCTCCTCCGTGGTCATAGCTTCTGAAGGTATGTGGATGTCAGTAGTGGGCTTTTTGAACGATAAACTGCCACCCAGATTAGCAAATGATTTTCTTTCAGAAGGTAACTGAAAAAAATTTTGTAAAACGCAAACGTAAGTACAAGGGGCAACACAATAGATATACATAATGAGAAGAGCAACATGAACGTACCTTTGAACTTCGAATTGAATTAAGCCTGACAGAGAAGGAGAGAGCAGCGGAGTCGACAGATTCGATGTTGGATAGCGTGGCTCTAACTTTTTTCAACTGCTCCGAAATGATAGTCTCAATGCACTGGGTCTGCCTGCTCACATCCGTTAGAGATTCTTGAGCTTGGCGGCATTTATTCGTTCGTAAAATACACGGAGCAAATACAATGGCAAGCGAATTGGCATTCATTCGATTTTTGTCCTCATATAAGGCCACGCTAGAATTTAAAAAAAATGGTAAAAATGTATTCAATTGTACGAAATATAAAATTTTATAGACTTTTCTTGGTTAATATTTGTAAAATATTTACCGAACAAGATGAAAGATGAGTCTCTCCATGAGATCATAGTTTGGCTTCGGTAGTTTCTTTAATATTGCAAATATGGTTTGGATTCGGTCTTCAAGAAGGGATAAGTCAGCAGCTCGAAGGAACTCATCATACAATTCGAAGGTGAGTAAAGGCTCGGGTAATTCCCGAAAGAATGATTTCAGTACTGAGGTGAAAACATGCGGCGAAAACGACTCCCAGTCGATTTGTTTTCCCTCTTTAAATTCATTTTTTAATTCTCTAACACTAGAACTTACACCTGAAAAAAAATCAAAGTAGATCATTAATTTCAACGGGTTCAATTAATCCAGTTTATTTAACTAAATGCGAAATTATGGTGAAATCCACCACAATTAAATAATTAATCATGAAATCTACGTACCTGATTTTCTATATAGCCCCTCTTGCCTTAACCCATAAAATTCTATCACTGTTATCAATTGATCAACAATTAAAGGAACGGTTCCATTTTCAGGAATCAATGAAGAAAGTGGCACACCAAAAATCCCACTATCACTGGCATCATTCGCTCCACGAATACGACCTTCATTGCATTCAATCTGAAGTTTGGGATGACATTTTTTATGACAAGCTAGTTTGCATTCTGAAAAATACAAAAAACATTCATAATTAAATAGTATCTTTTAATTGTTATTTTGTATTTAATACATAACAAGTATGTAACTCAAATAGAAAGAATACTTACTCTGACACACAATTCCACGTTCAATCGGCCACATGATAAAGGATGAGCATATTTCACAAGCAGTTGGAATGTAAACAACCATGGCCACAAAAGAATGCCCTAAATAACTTATAGCTTCCTCAACCTTTGGTCTTTTGCTCCGCTTTTTCTGTTTACGATTTTTAGAAACTTTTGGCTTCTCCTCCACACGATTATCGTTCATAAACTCGTTTAAGAAACCACGAAGTGCATTAACGCCCATGGTGGTGGGGAAATCACTGCCAATTCCTTCTTGCTTGCACACCGTCTCCATGATGTTCGCAAAATATGAAATAAGATCTTTATAGGTTATACTAAGCTGGAACACTCCCCCTTGCTTGCTGGCAACGCTAAAAGTTGATATTAAACTTTCTTTGAACTCTTTCAAAGCCTGTTCAAACACCTTATCCACCATACTAGTCTTTCCTCTCTCTTTGTTCGTAACCTGGAAGATCTACAACAACAAAAATATATATCAACTTAATTTTCCTCCAAATTTTCCTAAAAAATATAAATTACGTATATTTAATTATTTAACTGAATTATCAAATTATTAATTAATTAAATAATTTATTTGAATTGTTAATGCTTTTTCATTTGACTAAATTAAATTCACTTACTTTTGCAGATATAAATTCTTGCATTTGCTGCAATTCCCGCCAATCGGATATTATTTGGTCTGCAGCATCTGTGAACTCTGAAGTCCCAGTCAAACTAAATTTAGGCTTGGATACATCCGTCTGAGATTTACTCTGCTTTCTCTTCAAGCGTCGGCCAATTGTTTCAGACTTACTTCTGGAAGTTTTAATTGCGGAGGAAGAGTTTCGATACTCACAGATACTACTAGTGATAGCCCCACTTTGTACACACTTGTCATGGAAATACAAATGACATTCACGACATTTGTAGTAGCCTGAAGAAAATACAGCATGCATATTCTTCTTGCATGCCCCGCAACTATCCCCCCGATGGAATTTAGAATTCTTTTCCAACACATGAAACCCGTGCCTTTTTAATTTCCCTTCCACACTACTGTCTTCCGCTTCTTCTGCTCCTGCTCCATGTTTAGATTTCGACAATATTGACCCGTCTTTAACATATTCTTGTACATTCCCACTAATTCCTCTAGATTCAGAGACAGACCTCGTACGCCTAATATCACGTCCAGGATAGGAATCAACTGGTGAAGGTAAATTTTGTGCTTCAAATTTCAATGACTGTTTTCGGGATTTTTGAGTACTGGAGCCCAGAATGGAACTATCTGGTAATGAGTATTCGCTATATACGGAATTTAAAAAAATATATTAGTTTGATTCAACAAATAATTATAACAATAATAACTCAATTAAACCACGTAAGCTAGGATAAATAGATATTATTTAAATTAATATTGATTTTAAAAATAATAGTAAGAAACTACAAAATCTCACCTTGCAGAGGTAGAGAGTCGTTGAGGTAGAGACTTTTCCTGTAGAATAGAAACCGGGGATATCGGTCCATTAAATTTAGTAGTAATATTACTAGTGTTAAAAAATAAACTATCTTGACTTGAAACACTAGGGCTTCCGGGATAACTTTGTGCACTATCACGACTTGAACGTCTTGTATCTAAGGAGTTCACGGTTATTTCACTTTCTCGGCGGGAAGAATGATGGTTGGGTCGTTGGGGTTCAAAACCGTTATTTGACAAGTGTTTCTCTTCATATAAATGCAATTTTCTGTCGCTCGTTTTCGACCGGGCAAGACTGGCGTGGAAGCTTTGGTCAAACATTGGTTCAGCATTTTGAACATGCCTTGTTGTTGGGAGCTCCGCACCATAGCCGCCCCGATCTGCCAAACTGGAACTTAAATCAGAATCCGTCGGTACTGTGGAACTAATATCGGCTATCGTTTGCAATGATCTAGTATGTCGCAAATTAAGATCAGCCTTCTGGGCAGCACTAATTTTTTCATTTGAGAATGGTGACGTCTTTGAACTACCATGTTTGCTTTTCGATTTTTGTTCCTCTTTTCGAGGGGGTTTTAATTTTGAGACCATAGATGATGATCCAGAAGCAGAATTTACAAAAATGCCCTCGTTGTCTTCAGCCTCGCTGCCGCTTTCCAAAAGGATTGCCTCATGTTTTTCCTTCGTCTTTGAATTGGTTCCACCTGTAGCAGAAAATTTATTAAAAGGAGGGTTATAAAGTGCAAAATATAATTATGGAGACTATCACCGATAAAGAAATACAAAATAAAATAAACAACGTACTTATCATAATTGTTTTTATATGCTTCTTGGCCCGATGGAAAGGATTCTTGCTAGAGCTGGGAGTTTTTGTTGGCACATTTTTGTCCTTCCTGGGACTCAAGTCTGTGGAAAATTATCAAATTAATGAAATTAACTTCCAATATACATGTACACGTCACTTTGAAATTGATATGAATTTATAATAACTATGAACATACCAAAAAGATTTGCATTATCATCCTCCACTTCGTATTTTAAACTACCCAACATTTCCTCGGACACTGAGGCTTCAGGATATGGTTTTCGTAATGGAGTCGTATGAAATACAGATATTTCCCTAAAACAATAAGGGTTAACATTGCACTTTTGAATTTCAATAATTCAAATAATTATTATTGTCCGAACAAGCAACTCATTTTTAAACAGCATTGCAAAAGGGTACAACTCACTCTCTATAATCAGTTGAAGAGTTAATCTTAGGGTAGCTTCGTCCGTCGTGGTCCTCCAAATTTACTCTGGAATTCCTCTTCAGAGAACTGCCACGGGGATGTAGATCATAATTATCTAGGGATTCATTATCTGCTCTTTCGCCTTTGAGGACTGCTTCGAGATCCTATATGTTTAATTATTTTTAAAAATTAGAATTAGGTTTTGTGCATATATTTTAAGCAAGTAAACCCAGTTTCTTAAAAATACAATTAGTTTAACAACAAGAATGTGTAGATATATGATATTAATTAATTGGAAATTGCTGTAGGTATTTAGCTCATACAACTATTAATGTCATACCTCTTTCTCCTTCGACAACTTTCGTCTCTGTTCCAATAAGCCGACAACCTGCTGCCGTATAATATTGCCACGAACCCGCGCTTGAAATTTAACACAAGTGCTACGTAAATTTTGGTACCACTTCCTCACTCGATGGCCCCGCCACATCTTTTGTATATACGTCGCCGCCAAGTTCATAATTCTCAAATTGGCAACGAATTTTTGAGCAAGAAACATCCGTACATAGGACTGCAGAAATCAAAAACAAATTAAAATTACACTCCCTTCCTATCCGACAATAATTTAAAAACAAATTAATTTCGGAGTACAATCTTACCTGAATAGTAACAACAGCATGTTGAACGTGAAGAAAATGCCTTCGTTCCAGGATACTTCGATACCACCGCTGAATGCATGTTATACTACTTAAGATTTGTTGATGAAGGAAATAGTCCAGTTTAATTTTTTCAGACTCACGCAGGAAAACTTTATGCTCCCCAAGCTGATAATTTGATGGATTTAAATTTAGTGACAGCAGTAAAGCTTCCACATCTTCTCGTTCACTACATTCACAAAAATAAAAATGAAAAATTAATACCATTGAAGAAACAATACACATTAATAATATTTTCTAGGTTCGTAAACGTCTAAAGACGTCAAAACAAGTTTGTCTACCTTTTCAATCCTTTCGGAAGGAGAATTCTGTAAAGATGTATGAACTCATCAAAGTTGAGCCGTACATTGTAGCCAGCTTGACGTATCCTTACGGTTTCTAACATTCCAGTATACCGAAGTTGTCGTTGCACAATTGAATTATCAAATACATTTGGAATCTGAAGTAAACATAAAATAAAAATCCATTAATTTTACACGTTGTAATATTTAAGGTAATGATTGTATCCAATTATTTCAACATGAGTAGCGAATTTTCAAATTACAAGATAACATAGGCTTATTTTAATAAATCTTAAATTACTAAAGAAATGACTCACTTTATCGGAATTGGATTTAATACAGCGTATAAAAAAAGGATTGGCTTGGTTCAAGGTAACCATTAAAGAATGAAGAGATTGCTGAAATTGCTGAGATACAGATATAGGCTGCTTCCTTGGGTTGTAATGCTTATTTGAAACTCCTATTGCAGCTAAATGACTGGCCAAGGTTTTGACACTTCTAAGGGTTTTAAATCCGCGGCTTAACATAGCTTGCGAACGGAACGAACGGGATTTTCTACGGAAAAGACGCATAATTTATTTAGTTTAATGTTGTTGATGTTATAATTTATAATAACTACCACAGTTTAATGCTTGCCGGTCTTACTTGACTAAATGCTCCTTATTGCTGACTGAAGAACTTCTCTGACCAGGTGAACATACTGGGTTAAAGGTACGATTCTCTGTGAGTGTGGAGAAACATTTAGATTAAATTATATTACTCAAATTAGTTATCCTACAATAATTAGAATTTCCGGTATTATTAAAATAACCTTTATTTGCGCGATGTTTACGACCCGCATCTTGAAACGCAAAATACGACCGGAAAAAAGCTCTTAGGATACCCCAACGGAAGACAGCTACTGGGTCAATACCGACAAGCTCACGTACAAATGCACAACTACTATTCTTCAACACACTGATAATATCGTGACGCATGAGATCCATATTTTTTTCACGGAATTCGATTACCTGAAAAATTATTTCAACATTAGTTGAATGTGAAACATTTATTTATTGATAATATTAAAATATTTATTTATTAATAATATTAAAATACTTATTTATTAATAATATTAAAATACTTATTTATTAATAATATTAAAATATTTATTTATTAATAATATTAAAATATTTATTCATTAATATTAAACAAAATATTTATTTATTAATATTAAACAAAATATTTATTTACTATAAAATACAAAATATTATTTAATTAAATAGCTGTAACATTATTTGTAAGCCTTACTTGATACTTGACTTTGCCGGCATAATGGCAGATGACAAAAGCTGCTTCCCTTTTTTGAGGCACTTCATAAAATCGATGTTCCTTATGAACTGAATTAAACTTTTGCAGAAGCGTTTCATTCGTTGCACCGGGAAAACTACAAAATACAAAACAATTATTATATAAGTATTACAAATTCCAGGCCAGGACTAACATCGACATTTCCTATACTTATATAAGTACGAATCCTGGAATCTCTTACTTGCACTGGTCATCAAGAATACAAATAAGGCCATTAGGTTTGGCTTCGATGAGGCTAAGACATTTTGAGTTATCTAAGAATTCAATATTCGTCCATCGAATTCCTTCCTTTTTATATTCCTCTTGTTCATACTTGAAAACGTGTTGATTGAAGTAATGTTGGAGATGTTCATTAGCATAATTAATACAGTACTGTTCGAAGCTGTAAATCAAAATTCATTGTGTATTAGTTACTTTACTTTCATTATTCTTTGTATGACGCGCATCTTAATTATTATTACTACTTCATTTTCTTCATACCTGTTACAATTTTGAAAATCCTCAAACCCGAATATATCCAAAACACCGATTGAATTCCCACGAGCGTCGTTCACCGACGGCCCTTTCTTACTCAAAAGAGCATGATTTAATTGCAAAACGATCCAGTCGAAAAGCGATCCATAGAGACACTTTGCCATTGCATCTCTTGCCGCAATTGCCTATACAGACATATTCCAATTCGAATTAAATATTAACAACAACAACCCATTCAATAATTTTTTACTGTCAAGTGTTAGCATATGTTTTGTAATCAAAATAATACATTATTCAAAAGTATTCAAGAGGAAGAGGAGAATTATTATTGAAAGTATACAAATTATGCACGTTAGAATAATTTTATGCAGAATTATTGATTCAAATGTCAACTCATAATAGCTCCAGTGTAATAAATTAGATTATAGGACTTACATTATGAAGGATTTACCTTGCATAATCCAGTTGTACAGTACAAAGGAGTATATGGGTTAAGCACAGGGCTTGGGCCCACCGTGGCATACCATGTAATACTCATTCGCTATATACT
>JAQGAK010000682.1:0-58327 GCA_034696945.1 Lipothrix lubbocki
ACACAATTTAGAAACCGTACAATGAGGTATCAGCAATCATTTAAATGCAAGATGAGATATTGCCTACCTGGTAAATATAGCTTCAAATGTTTAAATGCCACTCACGTAATCAAATAATTTTAATTTTTCATGAGTATTAAGTTAACTCATTTTACATTTTCTAATCCATTGAAGTTAACTTAAATTGCTGCTACAAATAAATGAAGACACGGATATCTGGAGGATTATTTCTGGAATGGTGATACAAATAAAAGCACACCAACAGCAGAGCAGAGGAGTCTCAGTTGAACGTCGGAACTGCCAAGATTATAGTGGTGGACTAGCAGAAATTACGGCAAAATGAAGCTTATCATCGCCACGATCGCTTTTGTAGCGTCGTTTGTATTTGCTGATTCCAAACTCCCACTTCCAGCATTGACGCCGAAAATCAGTTCAGCTAATTCAACTTGGAACAACGTTACCGCTGGCCTTCACAACGTCGTTGGGAATCTTATTGATACTAATCCGCCACCGGAATGTTCTATGTCCACTGTAAGAATTTGCATCACAAATTGGTTTTAAATTAAATTAATTATTTATTTTACTGAATATTCATAGAAATTTTTAATTTTTGTTTACAGCCTCAATTAATTGCCTCCTACGGCTACCCCGTTGAGACACATACTGTCACTACAGAAGATGGCTACATTTTAACCCTGTTCCGGATCCCGCATGGGAAAAATGGCGAAACTGGAAAAGAGCCCGTGTTTTTACAGCATGGCCTTCTTTCTTCCTCAAACGATTGGCTTCTCAGCGAGAATAAAACTGAACTGCTGCGTAATTTTCAAATAATTTTATTCAAAACAAATATTTACAACAAAAGCTTGGTTTATTTAATTACGTATTTATTTTTAAACTATTTGTGGCATGGTAGCGCTCCTACTTGCCGATCAAGGTTACGACGTCTGGCTGGGCAACTGCAGAGGAAATAATTATTCAATGGCTCATACGACTTTGTCTCCAAATCAGATTCCATTTTGGAATTTTACGTAAAATTGATATTAATTTTCCATTTTATTTTTTATTCTACCTCAAAAACGTTCTATTTATTATATTTATTTCTTACTTATTTAAACTGTTTTTAAATTCATTACACCCAATTTGTTTAATTTTGAAATCAATGAGTATAATTCAGTTTAACCTGGCTAATTTCGTATGTGAATGTAAAAATACTTCTTTAGTTATGACGAAATGGGGAAATACGACATTCCAGCTGTGATCCCGTACGTCTTAGCAGTCGCTAACAGAACCCAAGGACAGCTAAGCTACGTCGGCCATTCCATGGGATGCGCCATGTTCTTAATAGCGATGGATCTATATCCCGACCTGCAGAAATCTGTTCGTAAAGTGGTTCTGTATGCCCCGGCAGCGTACACGCAACATATGTCAACACCTCTGAGAACTTTAGCCGGAACTCCATCACCCGCATTGCTTGTAGTTTTCCTAAAACATATAAGTCTACACCACAATAGTAATTATTAAAGTTAGATTTTTCCAAGTTTTTCTTACATTTTTAGGCGTCTTTTGACATAGCCAGTCAAGGGAGGGTCCTCCCCGCACCAGTGAACAAAGGGATCAATAGTGGTGGACCGACTGTTTGCAGTCCATATTTGTCCACGTTTTGTGAAAACATCTTAGACTTTATTGCTGGATATAGCTCTCAGTCATATCCGTCGGTGAGCTAATTTTGAATAATTGTGGTTTTTACAATTTCTTACATTTTTCATAATTTCTAATTGTTTATAATCTTTTTAAATTTGTTTTCCGCAGCATACAGTGTGCATGATAACAGGCCACACCCCATCCCCTGCGTCTGGTAAAACCTTGGTACAGTACTTGCAGTATGTAAATAACAGTGCCGTGCGTAACTTACGAGGAGTTGGTTGTCCCGACCAAATCCCCCCACCACCGGAATTAAATCCACTAGCAGAAAATACAACTTTCCAGGCATACGATTACGGGTGCTTGGTTAATCGTCACATTTATGGCACCGATAATCCACCACAGTACGACATTTCCGCTGTTAAAGTTCCGACCATGGTTTTTTTAGGGTCTAACGATTCGCTGATTGCACCTCCGGTAATTTTTTACTTGTTCAATTTTAATTAATTGTACGTATTTCGTATTTACCTATAATAAGTACAGATATTTGTAATAACTATAATTCATGACTGTGCAATTTTCTTGTTTTTCAAGGATGGTCATCGAGTTTGCAATGAACTCGACCTCCCAAAGGAGAATTGCATCGAAGTTCCGAATTATAATCACCTGGATTTCATGTATTCATCAAGTGGCTACGACAATGTCTACAAGCCTACTATTGAGTACTTCTCTACTTGAATGGAAATAGTGGTCCAATAAAATCTGAATTGCCTATGGCTCTTCTCTGAGAACCTTGTATTAGTAAAAATCATTAAAATTCATTCCATAGTTAATTTTACAAATTCATAGAAATTAATAGTTACCATTTTTCGACCTTATAATCATCGTAACCTTAAAATCAAAATTGAATCTTTTTACATGAATATTTTAATACTTATTCCATCTTACTGCTACAGGGTGCACGGGTAGTTGTTGTTTGTAGTAAAGGTTAAGATTACAATTACGCATACCATTTCATCGTTAATTTGAATATTAATATATAGCACAAGCTAAAATTGCAAAGCAAATCGCTCACCCACAGAGTTCATGGGAAGTTATTGTTATTGGCAAAAATTGCAAATAAAGTTGCTCACAATCAATAAATGTCAATCAGGGTTAAATGGTTTTATGTAATTTGATTCCTAGCTTGATTGATAATTACAACAATAAGATTTATAAGAATGACGGAATAGTTGATTCAGTGCTAAAAAAGATTCAGCATGAAACTCAATATGTAAATATCAAGTATATTTAGATTTATTAAATTTGCATACACAATATATAATTGCGGATATGTAAAGAATCATTCTGAAATTGTGGCCTTGCAACTTGCAGGTTATGTTTACAACTATACAGAAACTGGATTGAAAAAGTTGCTGTATAACAGAGCAGACAAGCTTATATCGTGACTCGTTGTCGTTGTGAAACGCGTCAGTCAAGCTGTAGAAAGATGGGAATTTATTATTTTTACATCCTCATTACATATACTTTAATTTCTCACGTTAATTTCCCAGACTTCAAGAGCCTCAAATGTAATCACTCTTATAGCCTTTTTCTCCTTCGCCGCCTGATGCTAAAAATATACATTTTTTTCTTGAGTATACGCCGTCTGAAATTAAAAAAAAACGAGCATAGTGTCTGCTGAATTATTTTTCCATACACATTGTACCTGGAAAATTAGTTTACTTTCTTACTATATGGAATCCTATTAATATTTATTGGCAAAACGTGTTTAATTATTGAATATATAGCAGCAAGAATTGCGGATATCCTGGAATAGAAAAATAATCGTAACCTCGGGACTCTAAAATTGGCTTGAGGAAAATTATTGGCGACTCCAGAAATAAACTCATCAAGCTTTTGTTAGAGCTGGCTGAGCGTTTCATAACTACTATAAATGAGTGAGCGGAACTGGATTCATCTGTAAAAATACAAATTATTTATTGAAGTTGACAGTAGTCAAGCAGTTATGCAAAAGATACATATGATTCAATTTAAGATCTGAATACCTAAATTCATATACATAAAGTAATTAAGATATATTTTAAATGAAGTTCCTTATCTTATTTTGGGCGTTGTTTGCAGTTGCCAACTCTAGAAATTTCATTTCAGTGCTAACAAAGAGTGGATTTGCTCTTGAGCCGGACGAGGAGTGTTCCATGACTACGGTAAACAACATTTAAATTATTATTACTTTTATAATATAAAAACTGATTTTAAAATGTTTTTAAATAATTAGCTAATAAAATATTTTTCAATAATTAGCTCATTAAATAGTTCATTACCTCATCCATTATTTTTAATTAACTCACTGGTCAATATTGTCTACTTCATATAGCCCCAATTAATAAAGAAACATGGTTACGCTGTCGAAGAGCATCGCGTTAAAACGGAGGACGGCTACATTTTAACAATGTTCCGCATCCCTCGCGGGAAAAATGGAAGAAGTGGAAAAGAGGTCGTATTTTTACAGCATTGCCTACTGTGTTCATCGAATGACTGGCTCGTTCAACCTGCGAAGGACGCTCTTCGTAAGAATGACACTTTATTAAGGATAAATATGGCTGACTAAAAGCAAGGGTAGTATAATAGTTTAAGGTTGTCTCGATCTGTAGCAAAATAAAAAAAACTACGAATCCAGGATAGTATGACACAACGCAAGTAACCAGAAAACGGCCGGAAATCATATTTAGCGGTGATTTAACGTTACATCCAAACGCGAGTTGATTCGTAGTCAATTAAAAATATATTCAATATTGAAAAAACATCAACTACCCCTACAACCTATACCTAGGATGTTTATTATTACAACTACAAAATATGCAAAGAAAATCAGCAAGTCGGGGCGAAGAGAGACGTGTAATGGTGTTCAAAGTTGCAGGAATGTTTGTTGTTACTTGAAATACGTCATCGTGTGTCGATCGCGACGCCATTGATCAAGACAACCTTACTATTTTTCTATCCATGATTTCTTTAAATCATAATTTTATTAGTTTAAATGATTCAAATATTTTACATCCCAAAAGCATTACTTCTGGCGGATCTCGGCTACGATGTTTGGATTGGAAATAATAGAGGCAATAGTTATGCAATGGAACACGAAACCCTGAAGCCAAATGAGTCCGCATTTTGGGATTTCGGGTCAGTCACCACTGATTATGCAATTATTACTTGATTATTTAAATTATAATCTTTATTTTCAATTAACTATCATTTGCTATTCGGTATTTAAATTAAATTGTTTTACCTCGTATAATTTAATGATTTATATTTTAAGTGTATTGGTAAATCAACTAAAGGTAACTTCCCTCTTTCAGGTTCGGAGTGTAGTGTTAATTAATATCCTTTGTAATTACTTGTATCTGATGGTTTTTATTTTATTTACTTTATTTCAAAATACTTATGCACCTTATAGTTTTCACGAACTGGGAGTATACGACTTGCCCGCGTCGTTTAGTTATGTGATTGAACATACGGATAGAATCAAGAATTCAGATAAGCTTACAGGGCAAATTAGCTACATCGGACATTCTTTGGGCACCGCCACGTTTTTCGCCGCTATGGCGAGACGTCCCGAGTGGCAGCCAAGAATCAGGAAAATGATTGCGCTTGCGCCAGGAGCATACGTGTCTCATGTGGTATCCCCTTTAGTTTTAATCGCCAGGGCTCCGAGACTTCTCAAGGTACTTTAACCATTTGGTTGTTATAGAATATTCACGAGTAAAATGCAAGTAAATCATAAATGATTTAACATTTAACACAACGAATTCGGTAACATTCGTATATACGAATCAGTATATCGTCGGTTAAACCAGCATAGGTGCTAAATTTTTTTTCAGCTAATTTGCAAAAGCGCTGTTAGTTTTGTAGAATTTTCCCTGTGCATAAGTGCTATTTTCCCCCTTTCCACGTGTTAAATGACTTGTCGCGTTTTCCCCTAATGTTGAAGGACCTTGGCTACCGCACATACGTTGGCGGTCATGTCATTCCTGACATTCTATTCAAATTACAAAAATATTAAAATGCGGGAAATTAAAAAAATTGAAATTAAGCTTCATTCCAATGTCTGAAGAACAAAACTAAATAAGCAGGAAGCAGTGAATTCAAAAAATTATTTTAATAATAATGATTAAAAAATAAATTAAATAATTTATTAAATTGCATTTATTGATTTTATGAAAATAATTGTATTATTATATTTTATAAGTGAATATTTTATATATGTGGGTACATATGTGTGTATTTTTTACTTTGTGAGTGTTTAAAAATAATTATAACAAAATTGTGGTATAGTTATGTATTATTGCAGTGTTTATTTAAAAGTGAGCAAAATATCACTTATGCACACTGAACAAATATAAAATAGCGCTTATGCAAAGTAGATGAAAAAAAATTAGCACCTATGTATGCTAGTATGCTGGTTTAACCGACGATATATCGGCGTTATAATTGCGCATTTGATAAAATAAAAATATGGAAATTTAATGCTAAAATGAAATTGTGGTTATATTAGGAAAGTTCCATTTTCCATAATAATTTTCCAACTCCACAAGTGGCTAGCTATTCCATTCCCACCATAAAGCCCCATCTCTCCATATCGGTGAAACACTTTCCTGGCGAGATTACCCGGAGAGTTTTGTGGTTGTGAATTTTTAGGAAAGACGACTTATTCATAGAGCCCGCTGTCGGTTCTCTTCTCAATAATTCACTACATTTGACAATAAATCAAATGATAAATATAGTATGTAATGTTTTATATATGTATTTATATATACTGTAAAATGCGGTAATAATTAAAGAAATGTTTAGCGATTCCAAGTACTAAAACGATATTGTCCTAATAGTAACAATATAAACAATATTGCTAATTATTATAGCTAAATTTTAACTTGACCTTCAAGTTGGGATAAAGTTCAGGGTCAGGTCTTCATGTTGAACTTGACTTTTTGAAGATTCACTATCAAAATTCAAATGGTGGCGCGGCGGACCACCAAGAAATATTATTTGAAAATTACCACAATTTAATAATTACCAGGAGATTGTCTACTTTACAATTCTTAGCTCATTAATTTTAATTTTGGTTAATGGTTAATGGTTACGTGAATGGGTAAGTAAAATCCGTAATCGCCAACAGCGATCAGATTCGGAAATCACAGATAATCGCACACAGTGCACTGTTTCGACCTTATTTTGGTGCTCATCAGTGCGATATAATCTGATAATCTTTTTGGAGCTATTAGCGACGTGAACACTAACAGTAGACTGAAGACTGACGTAGAATTTTTCAAAAGCACAAAAATTGAAAAACATTTTGGTTTGAGACACTTATTGTTTAACAAAATAAAAAACTTATTGATTTAAATGTATATAATAACTATTTAAAAATGGATCCCAGTTTTTAACAAATTAGCAGCAATTTTAAATAGGCCGCAATGAACTGTATCACAGTAAAATTTCAATTATAATTATACATATACCCTTTAAATAGGAAGCCCAGTGAGTGCTCTTTCTGTCGATATATTTTTTATCGGTGTGTGTGCGGTGCTTTTGGGGAAATATATCCAGAAAGTTATTTTTGTGGAAGTCCACCTTGCCTTTCAAGAATCATTATCAAGATTCCCACCAGGAGGAATACTCATCCGTATGCAAATGAGGAAGGATTGGAAGTTGAAATGAAAAAGGCAGGTAAATAAGGAAAGGGAGAGCAAAGTTGAGGAGAGAGGTTGCACTCAAAGAGAAGTGAACCACGGACCAGTATGCAGATAAAGAAGAATAGTGTGGACTGCTTTAAGACGGAGGAGCGAACGATAAGGATACCCAATCAGCATATCTGAAATACCGATAACCAATAACGATAACGGTGTAACGTTTATAAAATGACGATATCCGTAACGATATCGGATTTGAAACGGTTATTTTAAATTTGTTATACTTCATATAATTGCCCGTTACAAATACCATTATGTTCAAAAACTGTCGTTTTGAAATCGTTTTGAATTTAATAACAGTATTCATGCATTGCATGACACCTACCTGCTTGAGTGCGGAATAAATAAGATATTTGAAGCATGATTTTAAATGCGCACTGTGGAAAATTGTTTATAATTATTTAAAAAATTGTTGCAGATATTCAAAATTCTAACACAAAAACGATTCAATTTCTTTACATAAACTGGAATACGAATCAGATTCAGTATTTAATTAGTTTATCAGATAAAGTATTTTGTTGAAATACAAACAGATATCACCCAGTTTGGAGCTATTTGAAGAGAACCTGATTTGTTTCTATTGCTTCTTTGTATAAATGTATATTATACCTTACTGTGCCCGATTACTGCAATATATTACATTAATTTTGTAATTTTTAGCAATTTAGTAAAAAAACAAATAAATAGTATTAAATACCCGTTTAAAACGTTTTATAACGTTATGGAAAATGCTTAATATCCGTATGATAACCGTAACGGATAACGCATTAACTGAATACTAATAACGATATCGATAACCGTATAATTTTAAAATAACCTAATGCCAAAATAACGTATCCGTTTGAAAACGGTATGCACCACTGCTGGACATTCCATTCTGATTGAGCGTCCCACCGCCCAACCTTCTCTAGACGTCTCGCGGACCCAAACGTAATAGACCGGTATACGTCTACAAAACTCTGGACTCTCATTGTATATGCGAATACGGTGCTAATCTCACAAACGTATTGAATCAGTCCATCATCGAGAGAGCAAGGCAAGAAAGAAACATTATAGTTGAATAGTGGCGCTGACCCCTCCAGGGAACAACTGGATATGTAACCTGGTGTATAGAGGGCTCAAGAACGTCGACTCAAGTCTCAATAGGACCCCGAGGATGCTCAGGTACGCCGTGTATGTATCCAAGCCAATGCAATATACTGACATAGATACCAGGTACACGTTTGATGGTGGCAATCCAATGCACGGATGAGTCAAGCCCGACGAGGATACTTTAGGCTCTGGGAAATTGTGGAGATATTGTGCCGTTGCGTTGGGAGCAGATTTTAATAATATATTGTAGGAAAATTGAAATTAGGTATGTATATGTGTGTACCGTTGGGTACGGCTTGTGTATAGGCTTCGGCCTCAAAACGCTATAAGCAATAAATACAATACAATACAATTATTTGTAATTAGTAAATAATAAATAACATTTAATACCCGATTACATATACCGTTTTATAACGTTATGATAATTTTAAAATAACGGTACGATAACAGTAACACATATCGTGTTACATAAATACCGCTAACGATATCGATAACCGCATAATCTGAAAATAACCTAATGACTAAATAACGTATCCGTATGAAAACGGTATACAACACTGGTCAGTAGTAATTAATCTAAACAGGTCAGAGGTGTTGTCGTCGTTTCCATCCAGTCTGGCCTTTAAAAGTGACGTTCCGCCCATTGTCGGTTCCTCCCCTTGAAAATAACATTCCAATGTCATGTTCAATCAAGTAATCAAAACATTATTATGTACACTACAAAAACAATATCACCGTATCATCATTGGGAAAAATTAGGAAAGTTTTATGTTAATTAGGTTATGGTAGGACAGTGATATTTGAAATTCAGAATTCCGAGACATTTGTTAAATAATTCAAATTCCAACACAAATAAAAACCATTCAAACCGCCGACCTGGAGCCTATTTCACCAATCTTTACTCTTCACTCCGCACTTTTCAATTTTAATTTTCCGTATCTTTATAACGTACTACTCACTTTTTATTTCACTTGTAAAACCAGTTTTTGAAGATGAAAAGTGCAAATTTACCGATACTTTTCAAATTTTTATTAAAATTTATGCAAAATCATTCACTGTAGTCTGTGTTGATTTTCTTGTATTTTTGATTGAATTCACGGCTGTCGAACGTAGTCAGGGCAACAACTGGGAGTTTGTGATTTGTTGCATAACGAATGCAGAGCTCTTCAAAAGAGTCGCAGCTTACATGACATTCTTTACAAGAAGCAAACTGATGTCTTGAGAGTTTTTTGATTTTTTTTCATTGCTGAGTTCTGTGGTTGCTTCATTATCTCGTTCCAATGTTTCAATAATTCAAGTCGCTTTAATAAGAACAATTTGTTAAATTTCGCACAAATTACACAAACCGTTATGAACTGCTTTGCAGTGATGACGTAAAATGTGTAGACTTCCAAATTTTTGTCACTAGTAACACTTGTAGCTAAAACCTTCGTGCGTTGATTTATGGTGCCCGAATAAATTATGTACGGAAAGAAATTCTTTTTGACAGACATTACACTTGTACCGCAGGCCTTCGTGCGTTGTCTGTTTGTGCCACCGAAGAAGATGAGCCTGAACATATTCTTTTAGACACAAATCGCACTTATACCGCATTCCATAGTGCGTAGGAAACCCGTGCGCCCTGAGACTTGTCGTGTCCGACGCTTGACGAATAGTGCAAAGCCCACTGCTTTTATGCTTCTTAAAAGGCGTTACACCAGTGAACGTCTGTTGGCACATAGCGCAGTTAATTCAATGGCTGCTACTATTTCCTGTAGTGCTTTGTCGTCGGCATTTTGTATTGCGTTCGAAATTTTGTTTTTCTTTCATAATGGATGCGGAGGTTCTCAAAAGAATCGCAAGGAAGATGACAATCTTTGCAAGTTGTAGTCTGAGACTCCTGCGTTGTTTCCAATGTGTCCAACAAGGGGATTTCATCTTCAACTTTGACAGCTGCCGGTTACAAAAGAGTTTCGAAATTGACCCGGATATTAGGTTGAGACTTGTGCTGAAAATTGGTCTTCTTCCTCTTCCTCGGGCAACTCAGGTTCAAATTTCATCATTGTATGCTCTTCTTCTAAATTTGGCGAAATTTGCTCGCCACCAGTAATTTTTTTCATTGCAAGTTCCCTGACACCCTCAACGTCTCCATGCGTCTTTAATGCTTGCTCGTCCTGGTTTAGTTGCTTCAATTTTTCGATTTTCCTATCTTCCGCAAGGCGACTATATTACTCAAGCATGTATCTTTTACTATAACTTTTTTTGTAAACTGTTTGACATTTGTTCGGCTTTTCTTGTTTGGGGATTGCCACGTGTTTCTGTAAATAATTAAAAGTTGGAAAATGTTTAAAACAGACATTGCATTGATTAATTTTTTTCTGGTCTGATTGCCTAATAGTTTTAGAATTTACACAATCTTGAAAAGGTGCATTTGTTAGAATATCTGGAGAAGGTGGCGAAGTTTGAATATTTGACAGTTTTTTATCTGCGAGTTGGGATAGCTCTGGATACGGTTCAGATTTCATCAGTGCATCCACATGCTCCGAAAATTTGTTTCCGTCAGTTACTTGTCTTATTTCAAGTTGGTCGTCTTTCCCACCGTCTCAATTTACCTGTATTGTTTGCTTTCCTTGACTACTTCCCTATCTTTCTCACTGACCGCAGCTTTCGTAAAAATATTATAAAATTCCCGCAAATATGCATTCGTGTAATTCGGATTATAAGCTTTTGAACACTGTCCGGGTTTTGTTCTCCGGTGAGTGCTACATTCTCCTGTAAACACTTTGTGTAAGGAAATGTTGTCAAACAGATTCGGAGTTTGAGAATTTACACGATTTTGTAAACTTGTGTTTCGTAGATGATCTGCAATTGAAGTCTGGATATTTCCAACGTCTGCATTTTCTAGCTTGAACTGCTGGTGATTGTGTGGGTGCTCTGGAACAGGACGGGTAACTTGGATATTCTCCGCGAAGTTAACCTCAGGGTCGACTTTAATTGTCTCCATGGCAACGGGAATAGCGGGTTGAAATTTTCTTTTGCCAACTTTTTGGTGTCAAAATGTCAATTGTTCTTGTGAGGCTTTCTCAGTTTCAAAATCCACACAACAACTGGAGCAGCGTGGTTGCATGTTGTTTAAGTAAAGCCAATCTGCGACAAACAAAGAATATAAAAAATTAAATTGTCATATTCTTTTATACAAGTATAGTTAAAGATAATCCCCTATTATTCATTTAAAAATCAAATTATTCATTTTTAGAGGCAGCGCCCTTTATAAGTAGAGCGGGGAAATCGCGAAAAACACAATAAACTAAAAAATTCATAAGCATAGTATACCCAGCTAAGAAAATTGTTTTATTGGACATCCGAACATCTCAAAACGACAAAAATTTGAAAATCGCGAAATGCTCGAAAAATATTGTAAAAACGCGAAATATTGCAAAATGTACACAATTTTCACGAACTACCGCGAAATTTTAACTCTAACAATTTTTTTTGGAATTCATTGCACAAAAGCGTCAATTTTAGTTAGACAAATAAATTCCAAAAATTGTTTTATCTACTTATGGCCATAAAACCTGCTCAAAATTAAAAATCACTCGGTAAAAATGGCCAAAATGATGTCAAAAACCGCAAAACAAAGTCAAAATAAACAACAAATTTAGAAACTGTATAACAATCGCAAAATACCGCGAAATTTTGAAATCAATTTCGCAAAATACTGCGAAAAAGTGACTAATTTTGCGTAATTTTTAGGGCCAAAAACGCGAAATGGTCGCAGCCCTTTTCATAAGTTTGTAATTCTGTACGTCTATACGTCTGTGGGCACGATAACTACAATACGGGTCATCCAAATTTGCTTAAACTTGCTGTACATAGCCCTTAGACATAAGGCTTGGATTATTTTCAAGTTAGGCTGAATCGGTCAAACCGTTTCGGAGTTACCCGTGTATTTAAAAAAATTCCCCCTTGCTTTTGTAAAACTTGGTGTACATAGTCCATAGACATAAGGCTTGGATTGGATGACTTCGAAGTTAAGCCGCATTATTCATTAAGTTACGGAGTTATCCTGGTTTTGATGCAAGTATTGAAAAAAATTATTATTAATTAAAATGGGGAAAAGAAATACTCAAATTATATTCAAACATGGATTTTGCAATTATTGAATGCCCGAGTGACTGCGCTAGCGCTGCCCCTTCGCTACTCACCCCTTTAGGGGTGTCATAAGTCTTTGCGAAGCGACGATTTTTAATAACTTGGCTAACATTGTTTTTTTTTAGTTACAATTATTAATAAGCACATTTGAGACGCGAGCTTTCGAGCGAAATCGTAGTTCAACGTCAGGGTAGGTTATGACAACTATATGAGACTGTTGTAGCAATATTTTTAAAAATTACCTAAAAAAATTAGTAGACCCGCGCGTTGCCCCCTATTTGATCTTACAATTAGCTTTGCCGTCGTAAAACCGTACTAATTATTGAAGCGTTTCTCACGTTACGGAAATTTTTTGATGAAACCAACTTTATAGTAGTATGTTGATAGACTCTTGTAGCAATAATTAATTTTTTTTAATTGTTGTATTTCTTGCAAAATTGTTAAATTATCAGTTTTTTAATTTCTAAATTTAAGTTTTACGGAAGAGTCGCTTAGGGCATATAATCAGAGCTCTTTATGCGGAATCCTCTACAAAAATAAATGTGTTCAATCACCTAAATTTGAAAATATACACCTACGTTACATAGTTATAGGATGGGTAGAAATAATACACTAAATTCTAACCTGCTTCTGAATTTATAAATTAGTAGCCTATAATAAATATATACGACCTTTCCAGTCTGTTTTAAGAATTCAAAGTACAACCTATTATTACTTAGAAAAGGATTTTGTGCTTAATTTTGCTTTGTCCAATTTCACTAAAATAAGGAAAAGGAAACGAAGAAGATATAGTGTATTGTCAATAGCTCATATATTTACAAACACAAAGTTTAAAACACACATATATGCGTACATTAAAGAAATATTTAAAATTCAATGTACTAAAACGTTATACTGCGAAATCTTCAGAATTAACTCAACAGAAATAAAAGTATTTTCTTGTACTTATATTATTTTGTTTGAAATGTGTAAGGCTTGTAATGGGGGCAAAATTTGTGTCCCGAAACCGAATTTGTCCCGGCCCGAAATTCTCCGGGACAAAATTCGTGTCCCGTTTTTTCCCTAATCTATCTGGGGACAATATTTTTGTCCCCGAATTGTCCCGTCCCGTGTCCCGTCTCCAGGACATCGGGACGGGACGTCCCGGATGAAATTAGAAATTTTTTTTAAGCATTTCAAAATATTTTTTTCAAAATCGGAGTCTTGTATTTGATAGGTACTATTATATGTAAACTACCTTCTAAATTCCATTATCTAGTACGAGCATTAAAGACAAAATCTAGAATTACAAATATTAAAGACTTGTCCCGACGCATGGTACTGTCCCGTCCCGAAATTCTCCGGGACTTTCAAGTCCCGGTTTTGTCCCCAATCTATCTGGGGACAGAATTGTTGTCCCCAAATTGTCCCGTGTCCCGTCTCCGGGACATCGGGGCGGGACGTCCCGATCAGAAGCCCTAGAAATGTGCGTATAAGCTATAAAATACAGAAAACAAATTTACATGAGCACGCTTTTCAGTCACGGGAACAGCTGGGTTTTTGGAGAGCATTGAGTGCAAGACGTAGTCCACTCTGTTATATGTGACTTGCACCCTGTTCCAGAATTGATTGAGGGCCGTAACATAAATTCGTCCGTGAAAATTGAACCGCTTGTAGGGCCCAAAAACCTTTGCGCCCTGGATTTTAGCTATACGCTGTATAATCTCCCATTTTCCATGGACAT
Source organism: Lipothrix lubbocki (assembly GCA_034696945.1). Lineage (NCBI taxonomy): Eukaryota > Metazoa > Arthropoda > Collembola > Symphypleona > Sminthuridae > Lipothrix > Lipothrix lubbocki. Next base: position 14,335 of record JAQGAK010000682.1, read on the forward strand.
ATTCGTATTTTAGTTCTTAGGTCAGCATACGACTAGTGACGCTATGATTGATTTCCAAAATAATTTTTAACACTACGTTTTATACTCAAAATGCACTTTTTTAAAAACGTTTTAATTTTGTGCAATGTTTTCCGCAATTTTTAACAAATATAAACAATTTATTTTTAGCTGCAATCAAATTCTCTACCAAAACTACTATTTTGCTTGTTGCCAACTGTCAAGGATTTTTGTCGAATGCTTTGCGTATGAAAAGAACATACGGCTGTTATGTCGATAACGGGCCAGAATTTTACTGTCCACCGTCCGACCGTCCACCATATCTTTTAACGTACTGTCCACTGTCCACTATATCTTTTAACATACTGTCTACCTTCCTATGTTAACCATTCTATCCACTGCCCACCATTCTATGTTAACCATACTGACCACTTTCCACCATCCTATGTTAAACAGTACTGATTTTGTTTATCTATTTATGAGTTTAAAATGTTTAACTTTGGATGGTGAACAGTATGGTAAACATAGAATGGTGGACAGTGGACAGTACGGTTAACAAAGGAATGTGAACAGTGGACAGCAGGGTTGCATTTATGCCACGAAGTTTTCATTTTTGCCATGTAATGGCTGGCATAAATGGCATTAATGACATTTGACATAATGGCAAAAATGGCACAAATTATTTTTGAAAAATTCATGTTTTAATCATTTTTCGCTGTGGTTGTTGATGAAAGCATTTATTTTGTTCATTTTATCGTGACAATATTTTTTTTGTGATCATCAAAATATTTATTTTTCAAAAATTTGAAAAATTGTCACTATTTTACCTCTAACAATCTTTAATATTTTCGAAATAAAGCTAAATAGAAGTAACTTTAAACATTGTACTTGTAATACGCACATAGTATCAGATTTTGTATTTGAAAATGTATAATGGTAGATAAAATATCTTGAAAATACCCATTAATTGTTTTTGAATTTATGCCACTAGTGGCAAAAACCTTTTTTGTCATGTCAATTTATGCCATTTATGTCATGCCACATTTATGCCACCCGTGCAACCCTGGTGGACAGTATGGTTATCATAGGATGGTGGACAGTGGACAGTACGGTTAACAAAGGAATGTGAACAGTATGTTAAAAAATATGGTGGACAGTGGACAGTATGTTAAAAGATATGGTGGACAGTGAACAGTGTGTTAAAAGATATGGTGGACAGTGGATAGTATGATAAAAGATATGGGGGACAGTAAAATTCTGGCCCGTTATCGACATAACAGCCGAAAATATACCTTTGCATTGATCACCCTTGTGTCTAACATTTCACAAGGAGTTGCCAAGCCTTAGAAATGTGCAATATAGAGATTCTTGTAGAGACTTTTACTGCAAATACAACATAAAAAAGTTCAGCCAAATCCGTTAGAAATTAATTAGAAAGTAAGAGAAAACCCCATAAATTTATTTGAATATAATATACTTATATATATATATATAACTTTATTCAATTAAGTAATTTATTGTTTAGTTTAATGATTCTATCAGTAATAATTTAAACCAGTATTATTACATTTTATGAGTGAATATTTTATACGTGTAAGTACATATGTATATTCGTTATTTTGTTTGAATAATTATAAAAAAATTGTGGTAATGTTTAATATTAATGTTTAATTAAAATCGAGCAAAATAGCGCTTATGCAATGGGAATTAATGTAATAGCGCTTATGAATCAATTATGAATTACAGATCTCATTCTGAATCATCTTGAAACCTCGACCATTATATCACGATGTTCATTAATTTCCAAAACGTGGAATACAGTTGCGAGAAATTACCTTCAAAGATATCGTCATTGTATTTTCAAGATCGATTTAGGAAATCTGCAGAAATTCCAAGTAAACGCCGATGTAATTAAAAATAGAAGTCCTAACTCTACTCTTGAGCTATTAACGGAAGTTGTTTGCGTTGTCACGGATGAAGCCTGTAACATATTCGGTACAGCAGATTGGAAGATACTGAAGCGAACATTAGAACCATTTCTCCGAAAAATGTTAGGATTTCATTTTCAAAACTGAACACGACTCCTGACTTAGTGATTTCAAAATTCGTACTTCCTGCATTATCAAACACAGAAGTCGCAACTTTGATTATAGAGCACCCTCATTCATTTTCCTGGGCAAAATGGTTAAAAAAAACTGGGACTAATGGATTTACCTGCTTGAAGAAGATCTTCCTCAATTATAAAATTGGACGTTATCATGATGATTTCACACCTGAGGACGCTAAAGCATTACGTCGAGCCTCCCCTGGCCTTTTGGAGATATCCAGACCACTGGACTCCGAGGCCATTATGATATTGGACCAGCACGATAATTTGTCGATCTGTTGGGACCAAAGGTGTGACCTGCTTGAAGGACGACAATTTAAAACGGAGAGAACTATAACGTTTTACAGACCAGGTCTAAAAGCTTTAATGAAAAAGTGTGAAAATACTCCGTTATCGCCTTTGAAATATTTGTGTTGGTCACAAAGCACTTTGAATGATTCTACTGTATCAAAAAATTGCATGTACGCATTATGCCGCAAGGACGTTTTGAGGATTTTGATTCTTATAATGTTCCGAAACTACCCGATGTTCAAGAAGTAAAGTTGTAAATCGTGAACTGCTCTGGAAAACTTCCAGACACTTTTCAAGATCATCTTTTTGAGCGCTTTAGTTTCAGAAAATATTTTCCAAGGGCCCAAATAACTTTCAAGTAATTTTGCGATGATTAGTTTTAATATGTGGTAGATCCATTATGGCTTTTATTTTAATTTGAGTGTACCATTTCAACTTTTATTTCATTTAAATTTAACGCGAGATTAAATGAAGAAGGAAAATGAGCTTATGAATAAAATGAGTGAAATAAAAAATAAAAAAATAAAATAAAAAAATAAAATAAAATAAATAAAATGAGAAATTATTAATTAAATTATACGTGAGCGTAAAGAAGATTTTCCTCAAATTATTGCCCTTTAAATAGGGTGAAGAAAAGAAGATATTTTGGTAGCGGATTAAGCTACCGAGTGTCGTTGCAATAGCCACGATTTTTTGTTTGAGACAATAATATTTTATTTTAATTTTATTTTTATTTTTATTGGTGCAGTGGCTCGGTAGAGCAAAAAGAACTTTTGATTGGTTATTGTGGAGTGACCGAAAATCACTCCATCGTCGCTAATCTTAGTTCGCAGTTGATTTTCAGCGGAGCAGGAATCGGTTCTGCTCCACTGAAAAATTCAATTTTCACTGTATTCGTTACGCCGTGCTGATGAGTCCACAATAATGGCGAAACTGCAGTCCACGGCTACTTAAATTAAAATAAATTAATATTATTGTCTCAAATTAACTAAAAATATTGAGAATCAAGAATTTCATCGCATCATTCGCTCATTTTCCTTCTTCATTTAATTCATCAAATTATTCACAATAATGCTTCCTTTTTCTCATAGCATTTTTCCAGAAAACATAAATGTTAACATGTGTAATTATATATGTATTGCCAAGAGTGGGAGCACTTTACCAATGATGTCAGTTTAGTTTCAAAAGCAATGGTGAGCATCTGAGCAGTTGTTAGTTAAGCGCAAATGCAACTACATATCTGCACTGTTTCTTAAACGTAAATAAAGCTACGTGTACGTCCACAGTTAGGATACACGTTTGAATACGCTCAACCCTATGCATCCTTTACATTAAAATGATCGATGATGAAGGATTTTTAAATTTCGCGTCAACCATCCCACATGACTTACACAACACATTCACCACAGTAGGCTCAACATTTTAAACTTTCGCGGCAATGCACGACCAGCACACAGCTTCACCACATAGAGTTAAACTCTTCTTCGTGGACATAAGAGTTCTGTAGCGGAAAGCACAGCGGCGCGAAAAGACAGAAGGAGGCCAAGGCATCGAATCCACTCAGGAGTCATAATTTTTTTTTGTTGCACAACTTTAACTTATATAAAGTAGCTTAGGTCAGCTTATATAAAATGGAATTAAATAATACCTAATATATTTTTTATGTTAAATATTAAAAATTAAAATGTCAAGAAAAGCCATGATATTGGAAATGCGTAGATCATGACTGGTAGTATTTTGGATTTAATCGTATTTTGAATGTATGTATATTTGCTTTCATTTATATTTTTATTTTATTTAGAAATATATTTTAATTCCAGTTATTATTAATTTAACTGACTTTAAAGCATAACAATCAGAAACAATAAATAAACACATTGTAGGCTTTGTCAAAATTTTAAGCCACACGAAATTGTGTAATTTTACACATCAGGGGAGAGGAAGCCGTAGCCTCCCAGCGGGTTTGCACCATTCTGCCTCGCACTACCACATTATTGTTTGAAGGGTACAGAGTTTACAGCAGTGTGGTGATTTGTGTAGCGTGAAGCGTACATGTTGCGCTATCCCGAAAGTTTAAAAGTGTTGCCTCATCACAAGGACATATCGTCGGCCAAACCTCAGGGTGTGCCATAATGGTTTTCCACTAATCTGAAAGTGTACCATAGCAAAGTTGCTCAAATTTCTAAACTGACGATGTGCCAAAATCAAGCCCAGCGCGGGAAGAGAGCGTCACGTGATGCTCCTATCCCGCTCCACGCATGATTTTTGGTACATTCTGTGATTAGTGAATTAACGAGAACCCGTTTTGGTACATCGAGAGATTATGTGGAAACGATTAGAGCACATCCTGAGGTTTGGCCGACGATATATTAAGACAAAGGAGCAAAGGTGAACTCGCATACAACAAGCAATGCGTATTTTAAGAAATTTGTAATTAGCTGTTTGGGAGATTATTTAAAAAGAACAATCTATATGTATTTGTATCATCGGCGAAGTTGATGGCTTTTACGCTAGTTTCACAGAATTCACAGTACTTCAGGTTGCCGGTAACTTCATTAAAATCGGAACGCGGTTCAGGAGCAGATAGGAAAAGAGAAATGGATGTCATATAGTAGAAAGAATATTAATACAGAGTAGGGATATGTACTGAACGTATTCGTTTCGTTGAAACCATGGCATAAAGCTTACATGAGCTCATTGTATTGTACTGAGGGTTGTCACAAGTAAACAAGAACCCATAATTTACATTTAATAATAAAATCAACGTCATCATTGACAACATTCAGCAAGAGAGGTTAATTCACGTTCACAATACAAAGCACAAATCCCATTATTATGGAGATTGCAAATGAAAGTGATCCACAACTGCTAGCAGACTCATTTACTGGGCCGTCTACATCGTTGCCCCAGTTGGTCACACAAATGCATCCCTTCTCAACGGAAACGTTATTAGGATGCCATGTAAAGCGATCTGATGGAGGGTGTTATTTTCAGGTCTCATCAGGGTGGAAATACTCGAGGGAAAAGTCCAAGAATGTTTTATTTGTATAGGAAATCGTATCAATCCGTTTCTACCTCCAGGGTCGTTCCCAGCTATAAGTACACAAACTTTGGTGTGATCCCGAGAGGAATACCATGCCCTTTCTCTTTCAGCTAAATGAAAAATGTAGATGAGCGGTAGCCTTACTTCGTTGTGTACATATATAGACTAAATATTTTCATTATTAAATAAATGACACAGACCTTGTAAGTTATTGCAGTTTGCCCTCGGGTCGTCACAGTTACATTTGTCTATCATGGTGGGAGGTGGGATCATACAAACGTTGGTAGCATTCCAATGCTGTGGTTATTATATTATCATTCATTCATTTAATTAATTAATAAATTAATATTATTAGTATATATGTACATTAAATTGGCCCTTGGTATCTTGATGGTGAAATTTTTGCAATATTATTGTAAATAAATACCTTGAATTAAAACGCGAGTTAAAAGCAACAACGCCAGAGAATATTAAGGTTTGAAGGTGTTCGAAATCGCGAATCAATGAAATTCTATGGTCTTCTTGTACGTTGGGAAACTGCAGGGGGACAGCAGATGCATTGGAATTCCCCGTATGCCGTATGCATATTCGAAGTCTACAAATTACATTGCCCTTTGTATTTGTACATCGTATAACGGAAACCCAGACAGAATAGAGAATTTTAAATATGAATTTGAAAACCTCCGGCCACTAAAATTAATATAACAAAACAGTAATAAACATTGCCAAAATAATTTTTAATAACCCGATAAGTGGGCTTTATGAAAAAATTGTAAAGTTTCATCATGTTGGATAACTCTCAAGTTATGAAAATGCTTTCCAATTCTGGTCGGGTACATCCTTGATGTGTCCTATGCCCATAAATAAGTGTGTGAAGTTTTTTTTGCAAGAATTACCAAGGAACTCATCACGACGAATATGTATGTATAGACACAATCAAGGAGCGTGTATATGGGTTCAAGGTATACAACTAATTTTACAACACAGTATCTGTCATTATAATGTAATTTATTGTATGCACTTGCCATTTTTATTTCTATCAATCTCCTATAAAAACATTCGTTTTTCCAAAACTGACGTAAATGAAATACTGGACGTACATAGAAATACATACACTACGTCAGTCAAAAGCTTATTAAATCTTAAAAACAGATTTTAGATCAAATCTACCATTTTCAAAATTTTGACCCGGTTTTGTAGGGAAACTTAAAAATTTTGTTAACATTTTTTTTCCAAAAAAACTTGTAACTCGCAGACCTTTTCCGGGGTGGGGGGTAAATTTGGAATCCCATACTATTACCTTCATGGTCGTAGTTTTATTTTACATATATACTTTTATTTTATTTATAATATTTTTTCTTTAGCACGATCAAGATGTTCAAAAGCCCCCGAATAAAAATTATTATCCTCATATTTGATCAAAAACTTGCACCAATTCAATCCAAACCAAATTATTTTAAATTACGGAGAAAATGAGGGAAGTCCTGGAAAAGTATTCCGGGAAAATTGATGTGGTGTATGTATAATGACATTAATTACAGAGCTTTATGCGCACATGAAGATTACCCGGTAATTAAACGTTTAATAATGCATACTCATTTTGAATGCTATTTAGCGCTCCATTTAATTAATGTGGAATTATTTCAATTAATAAAAAAAATTCAATAAAAAAAATTTCAATTAATAAAAAAAATTTCAATTAATAAAAAAAATTCAATTAATAAAACAAATTCAATAAAAAAAATTTCAATTAATAAAAAAAAATTCAGTTAATAAAATCACATTTTCAGACAGCAGGAGAAAAATCGAAATCATGCTGTTGGTGCGACTTTGCCCGTCGTCACTACTGGAGAATTGGCCCACGTGAACGTATGTAGACAAAATGAAGTACAATACACATGAACTTAAAATGGATATCATATTTAATTAGGTAAAATCTTGTTATACATAGATAAACTGGGCAAATAAACTAAATCAGCTTAATTCAGTCTTAGCTAATCGCTTAGCCAGATTTGCCAAGTTCTCTATGTCTTGCAATGGCGTAACATTTACATGTGTAGTTTCATTATCCAAATCTAATTTTAAATCTATTTCATCTCTATAATTCTTATTTCTATCCACAATCGATGTACCAGCAGGGACATTACACTGGCACACTTCATTAAGATTACCACAATCAACAAAGTCGCTAGAATGGTTAGCACTGCACTCATTTTCACATGAGGTGATTTTTTGATCAGACCCCGTGGACTTTGTATTGAGAGCGCTCATTTTCCCTTTCACTTTGGAACTTTTCCCGATTCCTAATTTCGGCAATCCTTTGTTAAGACCCTCCAGCATAACACAAGCTTTGCATATATCCTGACTGGAAATGTAATTGCAGCGTTTGCAAATGCCTTGTGTAGGCATCTTTACACCTTCCTTTATAGACAAAGATTCGCCTGCAATGCAAAAATAAAAGTTAAAAATATCGCCTTTTATAGGGAAAGATAAAGGAAGAAACACACTTACCAGAATGTATAATATCTATAATAGATGACGGGCGTATTTTCTCAAGATCTTTAATCAAAGTTCTCACATGTCCCCTGTATGCATTAGGAGAATAAATACATTCCGTTGAAAAATAATCTAACTGCTTGTAGTACGCGTACATTACTATTTCTTTCTCGTAAGTGTACTTGAATGGTTTGCACCTCGGGAGGGAGCCTTCAGCACCCTGGAAATTATTGCAATGACATTTTAAATGAAATTACTGTTGTAAAGACCTCTGGGATGTAAGCAATTTAAAGTTTAACAAAAGCGTCTGAATATGAACGATTGAAGGATCATTACTGTAGTAATTGCAGTGCACCGCTGCAAACGAGCTACGTCACCACGAAGCAAGTTCATCAACACAGTTTCAGCAATATCGTCAGCATTATGTCCCGTAACAATTTTCCCAACTCCAAGATGCATAGCACCACGATCAAGAGCCTGACGACGGAACACTCCGCAAAATGTACAATTGTTTTTTCGACCCACCTACGCACAATAAATTAATTATGCAATATGAACACAGTACACAATGAAAGTAATTCAAAACTGACTTTAGGATTATTTCAAATGCTGGGTACCTCTCTAACAATTTCATCCATGGTCCAGCCATACAAGTCTTTATACGAAAATATACTCAAAGGAATTCCATACTGTTGTTCGTTTCGTTTGACGGTTTCCAAGCTGTCATCCCGGTAACCTAATTCAAGGTAAATACAACATATAAAGGTGGTACAAACGACAGACACACGACGTTCAATTAATTACTGTTGTTTGAAATAATATAATAATTATTATAATCCAGCGCTATAAATAGAGCAATTCGTCAATTCGTCCCTCCGCACCTGAAATTCCTTCATCCACAGACAACAATGCTAATTTCAGCCCGTAATTATGTCTCTCATTCAGTAACTTGATGATATACGCCAGTACTGTGGAATCCTTTCCTCCTGATGCACCAATGGCAACGAAATCCCCCGGCTTGAATAACTTCCCAGACACGATTGTATTATGGACTTCATTCTCGAATGCCAAATAAAAACAGTCCTGACACAAGGCCTCTCCGGTTTTGGGCCGCTACAATACAGTGACATACATCACAATCAATATTAGATATTTTTTAAATGCATAAAAGAGAACATACGGATTATTTTTCATATAGTTTATTTATCTCACCTTCATAACAGCTTTATTACTGCAATCGCTCACACAATTAACCATTGTGGCAAATATGTATTCACGAATTACAATAGCTATTACATACAATTAATTATGTAAAGGGCACAACTTCGGGATACTTATATTATTCTCCGAAAGTCTTATTCCAACTGAAATGCAGACTAATTAACAAATTATCACTGATGATGATAATAAAGATGGACTTGCATCATCAATATTTAGCGATTGTTTAGATTTAGGTAATTATTTTAGATAGGAAGGGAGACTTGTTACTTGTTGATGATGGAACATGGAAGAAAAGAAATAAGAAAGTGCTCCACGTTATATTTTAATTCTGCCGCCATTCCCGCAAAACAAGGCGCAGCATTTAGGCTCCGCTACCTTTGATGTGCCTTGATTAGTTTAGAGGGGAAAGTGAAATGTAGGGGAAAGAAAGGAAATAGATCTTACTATAAGTTGGCAAATACTTAATTCTTTTATACTAATTACTCATCGTCAGTTTCAGGACCGCGGCTAAAAGTAATAAATTATTTATCAATAAATTATGAATAATTTTTAAAAATTTCAGGCATTTTATGACGCGATGCCTGGTGCAGGTGAAAGTAAGGATAGATGGCAACCAATAATGAAAGAAAAAGAACTATAAGTACAATATGAAAACTATGTAATATTAATAAAATAATCAGACAGCATTGTTATTTGTATAATTTATTGCAGAAAGAATGAAGAAATCTAGTGTTGATGCACTTGGTAATTTTATTCCATATATTTTCCAAAAGCAAGTGTCACAGAGTTGTTCGTCTTCGTGGTATTGAAGTACTGCTATTACTGGTAATAATTTTTTAATTGGTCCATTGAACGCAATCTGAGGAGTGTCCGAGAGCCGAATGGAGAGTCGAAATTTTGGCAGGGATTTAATTGCTATTACAGTGTCTACTATAGTGATCTCATTATTATTCCGAGTGGCAACGCCGTCCAAGAAGTCCAAGTCTAGCGGGGTTTCATATGGGTTTGATGGAAGTCCGAACGGCAGCACTACAAGAGTCCCAACTTCTCTTTGAGTCCACCTATCGCTCCTAACACAGTGTCCGATACGCCACCTTTCTTCTCCGGGGCCTTTGTTGTCTCTTCAGAGCTGGACTGTAAAAAATTAGGACAAAAAGTTATTAATCTTTAGCATGTTCTTGGTGTTCTGATTTGTGTTGTAAATAATATTCTTTTATTCAGAATTTTTCTTAATTACTAAATTTCACTTGTTATTGAAACAATATAGAACTAAATAATTAATTTAATTAATTAATTAAATTCCAAAATAATTTTTTAATAAATGAATTAAATTCCAAAATAATTTTTTAATTAATTAATTAAATTCCAAAATACTTTTTTAATTAATTAATTAAATTCCAAAATAATTTTTAAAGTAATTAATTAAATTCCAAAATAATTTTTTAATGAATATAATATTAAAATATGCGGACGCTAGAAAAGCAAGAAAAAATGCAATTTCCAAAGGTATTACTTCCGCCAAGGCGAAAGAAGACAGAAGAAGCACAGCCCAGACAAGGACAGTCAAAAGCTTGAGGAACTTCATGTTGCTGGAATGATAAAAAATGTTGAGCTTCTTGATGGAATTGTCGAGAAAAATTGTTGAAGGCAGAAGTTTGCTTATGCTGACTTTCAGATCTTAAATGCCTAATCTCAACTCTATTTATAGTCGTCAACAATAAATTTATGACATTATTCAGGCTCCAAAACACATGAAACAATGGTTTTTGTGTACATAAAGCCATTAATAAAAGGTACCAATAATTAATTTATTACTAATACGGAAAATTTACTCAGCGTTGCACGACAATGCTTTTATGATTCCAATGAGCACACGTGAAAGAATTTAACTTAAAAAATTATGCTTAAATTCTGATTGTGATGAGTCAAAGGGTAGAAAACGTTTCAGGTTTAATGCCAGTTTTTACTGTGATAATAATTCAGGGAAAACAAAGCTGGTGCATGGTAGTGTGAAATACTATAAAACATATAATAAAGCATAAAAGTTGGGGATTTCATGCAAGTTCCACTTGATTAATGTCTTCAAGGGAATCTACTTATTGTTAGGTATGCCGTAACAATTCAGAATTTCAGAATTAAATGTGTGGTATACAAACACTAACAGAATGCATTATTGAGAGTTACAAATTACACAGGTCGTCATGCCTTGCTATAACGTTAACCTTCCACTGTCAACCCAACATTAATGATTCGTTAGTTTTGCTATTCCCTTTTATTTCATTATTCATTACGTTAAGTACATTCCTAACCATAATGTTCATAACTCCTTCCATAATAAACCATCATAACAACCTTCAAGATAAACCACCACAATAAATACAACCTTAAAGGCATCGTGGAAATTACTGTACATGTACATATAGTTCCGAATTTTGAAGTTATTAAATAATTGATTGTAAGTATAAATAAAAAGTAGTAAATATCAATATGTAAAAAAGTAGCGGAAATGTTAATCGGTCGGTAAACGTACACGAAAAATCTTGCGTAACCCCAAACCTCAAAGTTACAGAATTGTCAAGGAAGACCAGTAGGAACTTATTGTATGTATGATGCATTTATTTTGCCATGTCTTAAAAATTAAAAATGTGTCTAAATGTCTTGTAAAAATTATGATTTTGTGTCTACATTATTTGAGCGTGAGAAATGCTTTAAGTTATTTATGAAATTTGCTCGTCGGGTTTTATGGGTGCTTTCAACTTTTCAAAAGTAGTTTCTTACTAGACATTGCCGTTTCAATACTCAAGTTTGTACATATAATAAAATATGGAGGAGGAATGGAAGAGGATTTTGGAAGATTGTCAAAAACAGTTTTTAATAAATATTGTGTATATTAATACTATAAAAACTTAACATAATATAGATACTAATTATGTGTATACCCGTGTAATAATGTTATTTTTGAACCCACAATGAGCACAAAGGTCTTGCTTACGATACTCATGGTACATATTGCTCCTGGCATTACCACACGGGTCAAGCCTTGGGAAACTAAGATATTTAACCCCATTTACAAAACCGGATTTGTCTGCACTAACGCCCTGCCCTTTGCTACACTCAATGATGCCAGTTACAAGCAAGTGGATTCGAAACCAGGAGACTTTGTTACAGAGCTCAAAGGGTTCAGTCTTATCAAAAATCAGAAGCTCGAAAAATTTCCTTCGGGATTAGCAATAACCGTCAGCTCAAAAATTCCATATAACTTCCTTACTATTATTGCCCTAACTGAGCATGTCCGACCCGTGGGAAGATATTTTACGCCTTTTCACAGCGCTCAACCCTGTGCCACTGCTGATCCCGGCACAAGTCGTACGAATGTTAGGTGTGCTACAAAGTCGGATATGTTTAATGTAATAATTTATTATTTAATCATTAATTTAAAAAACATTAGTTTTTATTAATTTGTTTAATTTACTGAATTTTATTAATTGTTGATGTCCATCACTATATTAGTAGTTAGAAATTACTAGGAATAAGTTTCTTCGACGGTATCTCACTAAAACGACGCCATGTTGTTTTACAATACAGAGTACCATGATGTTCTACTTGGAGAAAGCTTTTAACGTGGACATTATTGACATCTATTGGAGCCCTTCGAGCAAGGACACCTTCAAGAAAGACCATTTCCTCCAATTTAGGTACACATATGTCCCCTTCGAAAAGCATAGACATCCCAAATGCAGCACATAATAACAATATGGAGTTTTAGTTTACTAGCAATCAATACCAAAGATAAAACATTTTACGCCCTTGAATCAAATCTGGTGTTGGTGATTTCACAAGAACTTGTTGACAAAACAAAAGCGCGGATGGAAATGCTTAAGAAACACAAAAGTAGACCCGAGAGAGCTGTCCAAACACCAGATGAGATACATGATTTGCATGACTATGAGATCCAATGTGGTCCTTTTGACCAAACTTTGTATTACGATCAAGGCCAAACGCAACCTGGAAACACTTCCCTGGATCCCAGCTTGTTCTTTGAAGTCTTCCAAGAACCTTTCCGGCCATCAGAATTTTTAAATAGTACCTTAAATGATTCGTATGGAGGATGTTTTAAAGAGTATGGCTGCGTCGGAGACACTCCCGATTGCATTCAAGAAAATAGTTGCAGTACTGTTATTACTTATCGAAGAGTTGAGCACTCGAAGAGTATACTTATTCAAATGATTTCAAAATTACGGACCATCCAAACTTATGGTTACATTGCAATTGGATTTTCATTGGATGATCAAATGGTTGGATTGGATGAGCATAATGCTGAATATTTCCATAAAAATATAAGCCTAAATACATTCTACAAATCTGTAACTCGGAAAATTAATTCAGATATTTTTTCCACACAGGGAAATGACATGGTCGTGGAATGTGCAATAGCGCCTAGCGGGCGAAGTAATGTTTTCTTATCGTGGAACCATCCAGAGAAATACAATACAAGAATTCAAGTACAAACACATGACAAGCAATTTTTATAATTAAAAAAAAATCCTTGAAGGATTTTTAATGCTCTAATAATTTATTACAGCTGTTATTCCTACCATAAATTTCTATTATATAGGATCACGATTGTAATCCCAATTCATTACTTCTCAACGGTTGCGGCTTTATTATTGACCAGACGCGGAAAACATTCACATGCGAATTCAGCATCTACGACAACTTCAACTATCATGACAACCGCTTTGATTTCGTCTTCGAGTCTTACTTCATTTTGTTTGCCAGCGGGACGAAACTAAATGAGAGTAATTTCCACAGCAGATATTCCAGCTTTCAGTATATGGGTCAACCAATAAACTTTTGTCATAAATTAGAAATAGGACAAAAGAATATGTGTTGTGTATTTTCCAGCTAACATCGGGAAACACGACTACTACTTTGTGTCCAAAAACAAGCTATCTCTAAGTACTATTAAGGTAATAAGGAGGTGGTGAATGTGAACATAACGTATTATAAAAACATATTATTATTTGAGTAAAATAATAATATATTACACACGAATTTCCAAGTGGGTCTGAAAATTTGAAAATGTCTCCATAATTTTCCCCTAAAAATGTCGTCTAAAATGTCATTTGGTCTAACAGGAACCGCCAAGTCTTGTTCAGTACACTAACACTCACTCGGTAATAATGGTAATAATTTGGCTCGTTATCATTCCAAATGCAATCTTTCTTGCAAGGTATTTCAAAGAAAGCTGGACCAAGAGGCTCATACTCGGCCGGAGGATTTATTTCACGGTAATAATGACCTAATTTCTTTTATTTTTGCGCATTTACCTAATAAATTTGTAAAATATTGTGTATTTAAAATAGGCACATTAAATTAAAAAGTTAATTATTAATTACATAACTTCATTGTAACTTGTCTCATTCCTTCTACAGCTTCATGTGTCAGTGATGATTATCGGCTTCATTTGCTTACTCGTCTCCTTGGGTAACATCCTCTACATGACGTTTGAGAAAAGGCAGCGCTGGAATGAAGAGCCGGAAGTGCAAGTACATATGAAGATCGGAGGGGCAGCCTGTTTACTTTACCTCATACAGATATTCTCGGGATGGGTGCGACCCATAGACGAAGGGAGTAGGAGGATGTTCAGCATCGGTCACTGGGTCATTGGGACTGCTTGTGTCTTCTTAGGCTTTGCGAATTTACTCAAGAGTATCCACATTCATAATGGCCATGTTCCTTGCTACGTTGCAATTATTATTATGGCTTGGCTTCCTTGGACGGTCTTGTGTCATGTCATTATGGCGGTATGGACATTGAATTATTATATAGTCAAATAATTAAAGTATCCAGCAGGTTTTGTCAACTATGTAGATAGGTACAATACAGGTAAAATGTAATGTAACTTCTGCGATCATTGTAGTTCCACTTTCGCTGGATAGACACCTTGTTAGGCAGGGTTTCCAAACGGGGATTCTCCCCGTTGCCCCTGCAAAATGTCACTTTTGCCAGCACGCCCGTAAGATGATTTTATTACAATTTGGATTTGCACAGCAATAAGGAATAGACTACTCCGTATAATCTCAAAATTGTTTAAAACTTATAATATTGAAAAATTAGGGTTATGGAAGGAGACTGGCCATTTGGTTAATGTATTGTCTCGGAACTGTTTTTCTTGCTTCCGTTACTTCTACTGCAATACTGACGAGTGACGCGGATTGTAATTGTAACAAAAATTTTTGTTTAATCTAAATGGTGTTATGTTCTCATATGAGGATAATAAGAATGATCTTATTATTGTTCAATAAGTTATACAAAATAGGGTATAGATGAGCGAATGAGCACAAAGTTTCCTTTCTTCATTACAATTTGTAATTTAATTCTTGCAATATTTACAAACTTACCTTATAATCTTTTCGTCTAATTCAATGAAACTGAAACGACTTGTCCAACCTTGTAAAAAACTAAACGTGTGTACAAACTAACAAAAATAAAATGGAGTTTAAAATAAAATATTAATGATACACAGTAGTCAAGCATTATATTCCGTTAACTGGCGCACAATCCAGTCTGCATATCGTCCTACACGAGTGAACACCGAATATTTCGTGGGGTCACAGTTTCCGTTTGGGTCCGGTATTCCCACGCTGACTATTCCTATAAAGTATCGTTCAATTATTTTATTTTTACTATATTCTTGCAGCTTCTACAGAGTACACAAACTCCATTTGTACGAAAATACTACTCCACCTTGTAAAAACCATCGTGTCGAGTCCGAATTCTTAAACGGAAAATACATGCCACCTCCACTGTCGCCATTGCACACATTGGTTCCTAAATACATAATCAGACGCATTTTTTAAAAATTCCGCGCAAATTTTAGAAATACATACAATGGATTCTCATCTTGAAACTAAACGAGTGATTTTGGTATATCATTTATTTTGTTCAACAAACCGTTTGTAAAGCCTGCACAGTATGTTGTCGAACGGGTTTGTAATTGTGTAGCCAAAGCTTCTTGAACATTTTCTAAACACGCCCGAGGACTTACTACTGGGAGGGATGTGACGTGAAGTATGTTTGTGAGATTACCAGTAGAGTCTTTACCCCATCCTACGACCTGCATTCAACAATAATTTATATAATGAATTTTAGAAAATGAGTATTCACTGTACTTCTACTATTACAAAGAACACATCATACTTGGTTAAGTATATAAATACGGTAATTTGTATGTACATACTGTCCCGACGGATTTTTCTGACAAATGCAGCTCCTCCACTCCCGAGTCCGAAGTTTGGGGATAGCAGATGGGTCTCACATGGTAACCCACATTGCAGGGAGTCTTCAACACGATCAACGCAATGTCAGAATCATAGCCATACGGACTGTAGGATGGGTGGACAACAATTTCACGGACTTCGTGTGACTGCAAACACATATATAATATTTAACGCATTTCACAAACAGTTATTAACCATTTTATTGTAGTTGTCAGCATTTTGCTATTATACCTGAACAAATTCATCCACCTTCTTCCTATAATGCTTGCCCAAATCAATCCGGAAGCTACTGGCATTTCGAACATCAGGTGTTGCTGAATGAGTGACGCAATGTGCAGCAGTTATAATAGCCTTGTGACTAATGAGAGTCCCGCCACAAATATATTCCCAGTCCGTGGTGGAATGTTCTTTTAAGAATACTGCGGCATGCCATGGCCATTGTCCTCGGAAGGTGGGGGTGCCACCAGTGATGTACGGAGCTCTCACGACATTAGATCTACCACACTGAACTACGCAACCAAACTGGTCACTGTATCCAGTCCAGGTACCGTCCTCTTTGCATTTTCGGAAGAGTGTGGGTAGTCCAGCTGTTGTTTCGTAATATTGTTTGCAAGAGTACCGGGCTTCGGTCCCAACTGGCAGGGAGTTATCACATGAACTTGTTTGAACCGAGTCTTTGTATCGAAAAGTACACTCTATTTTGACTCCCGGAGATTTATGTTTCAAGGAAGGACAAGTGACTTTTATTGATGATACTTTGGGGTCACCTTGGTTCCCTGTCAGAATTTCCGTTTTCAGTGAAGAAGGCGAGCTTTTATTTTGGGACATAGGGGTCTCCACTTCCAAAGATAGCTGGAGAGTCTTTTGGGATGAAGGAACTTGAGAATTTGGTAATGATGTAACTTGAGATTTTTTATTTGAAGGAGCAGGAGTTTGTGATTTTTGGGGTGCTGGAACTTGAGGTTTGGGGGTTACTGAAACTTGAGGATTCGGGGTTGTTGAAACTTGAGGTTTTGGAGTTGCTAGAACTTGAGGGTTTTGGTATGCCGGATCTTGATGGTTTTGGAATGTCGGATCTGGATATTTTTGGACTGTTGAATCTGGATATTTTTGGTATGTCAGATAAGGAGAATTTTGGAACGTCGGATCTGGAGATTTTTGCGATGTTGGAATAAAAGACTTTTGAGACGAAGGAGCTTGTGATGTCTTGGACGTCGTAACAACTGGTTGGGAAACAGGAAACGACGACTGTGGATCCCGCGGAGTAATGTTTTGAGTACTCTTTGGCACGGAATCTGTGTTAAAAACATTTGACAAGCTATAAGAATCTAAAAGTATGCACATAAACACTGGTAAACTTCGCAAACTAACTTATAGTTCAACTTACCATTGATAGAACTATCAATTTTGCGAATATCCACATCCGAATTAATAAAATAAAAATCCTGCTTCTTTTCAATAGCAGCTGGATCGGGTTGTGCTGGTGGCCCTGGGGCTAGTGGTTGCTTAGGAGCCTGAGTGTCCACATTAGCAGCGGCAGCAATAGAGCAGTAAAATTGGTCAGAAGATCCTTCCCAATTTCCATTGTTACATAGCCACCTCCTTGGATTCCCAGTTGTACTTTTATAAGGAAACTGACAATCCAACATCGCTACTGTTCCCGAATGCACATAAATATCTGAGCCGCAGTCCTTTACTTCCTCCAGAGTGTTTGGAAATTTACATGAAAAAACGAATCTCGGATCGCTGGGGACGCTCAATTTTAAACAAGGCAAACTTCCTGGGACTGTATTGACAGTGTATTGCAGACTAGATGGTTGGTTAAAAGGCCGTTGTTCCACGGATTGATAATAATTGCCACTGTTGACATTCTCATTATTGACGGGTGTTTGGGTACTTTCCAAGTTGGAATAATTATTCTGAATTCCTTGTGTTAATTGCGCGGATGCAAAAAATAAGTCCGCACAAGAATTAAAAAATGGTGGATCCCATTCATCGTCATTTCCACAAGTTGCGAAATATTTCATGGAGAGACGTCCAGATAAGCATAGCATTGTGGCTGTCCAACCATTGGGGCATCTGTTACAGAGGCGGAATGTATTTTAATTTTTTTAAATGATTATTTTACTACAAACTTAATGACGTAACCTTAAATTTACCTATAATTTTGATCTCGACAAACTGGGTGGTAATTATTCCGTTGTTGACATTCATCCACCCGAAATTGTCCATCGTCTAGCCTAGGGAAATTACAGCCTAACGGGTTATTTGTGTGTGATAAATATTGCTGGCTGTGTCGATTATAGTTTCCGTAATGCTGAGGACCCTGCCCATGGTTTCCGATGTACCGGTTACATTCACCTGTAACAAAGACAGACAATGTCACATTAACTAAATTATTAGTCTACTCGAGAAATGCAGGAATCTCATTATAAATATCAGTATTAATATAAAATTTAATTATACATTTTAATTCTAAATATTATTTTGTAGTAATACCATAAATAAAATCACTTGTAGCAATCATTAACGCCAGTAACAGTTTCGTACACATTGCCCCTAATGCATTTGAGTTGCTTATGAAATTACTGTACGTACAGAAAGGATAAAGAAAATAAATAGGAACACAATTTAATAAATAAACAAAATTTATTCCTTCTTCTTGACTCTATAAGCTTAGCGTGTATGGGGAACTGAATGAAAATTCATCAGTGAGCTAGCTCGCAGTGTTCCTGTACTTTAGAAATACGAAAGCAAACAAAGTGCCTGGAGGCGATGCTAATTTGAGCAGTTCCAAAGAATTTCAAAGTTATTTTCATACATGAACTGTAAACAGATAGATTATATAGATAAACTGAAAGACATAATTTCATCTTGTATCATTGTCAAGCATGTTTACTGTAACTTCTCAAAAATGCAACTGCAATATGTATAGTCAACCTTCTCATCAAAGACATGCCGATATCTCTCAAGAATATATTTTGTACCTGTTAAAGCTGTTTTAGCATACTTATCTTGAATGTTGAATGTGCACAATATACAAAATAAATGTTCTAATAGGTAATAATTATTCTAAGCATTATTTTGCATAGACAAGTTGAAATACGTTGTCGTCCAAGTAAAATTCAATGTTGTACTTTAATACTAATACCAATATGCTTAATGTAAGTTTTAGCTACAAAAGTAATGAAAGCTTATTTTTAACCCAATCAAATGTGCTTCGTAGGAATAAAAACATTGTAATGTAATTATTACACATGGACAGGTAACATATGCGTTTTTAATACATAAACAAAAACAAAGGAAAATGCCATGCTTTCTCAAGTTCTGATTTCATGCCAATCGCAATCGATGAAACCTGGTAACTAAGGCCGGTAGACGTAAACAAATCCGGGAGGAAATGAACTATTAATGCTCACAATATAGTCGCCATGCATTGGCGGATCTAGCTGTATAGGAGCAAAATAACAACAAGTAGATACATTTAGCTGTACAGATGTGATATGTTTTAGCAATATATAATAATTCTGAATTACAATGGAGCTAAATCTTTCTCGCGTTGATTACCTTCACGTCGGATCATCTTTCCCCCATTGTCTAAAAATCTTGCCGGCGTACAGTGAGGATGGGGCCCAACAAAAGGTAATGTATACTAAAACTACTAAATGTTTTAATACTAAATTCATAGCATTTATTGACTGTATAATAGCGGATAAACTTTGTATAC
This sequence comes from Lipothrix lubbocki, assembly GCA_034696945.1. NCBI lineage: Eukaryota > Metazoa > Arthropoda > Collembola > Symphypleona > Sminthuridae > Lipothrix > Lipothrix lubbocki. The sequence continues at coordinate 34,500 of JAQGAK010000682.1, forward strand.
ATAATTAAAAGGCTGCCATTGCAAACCGGGATGGAATTTTACAAGTCATTTCCTGGAAGAAAATCGAAGCAGTTCAGCATTGTAAAGTTAATTTGTCAGGGACCATTGCTGCGATTCATCTTGGAGGGGCAGTTGGTGAGAATATTAAATTTTAATAATTATTTAACATTAATATTTATAATCCTCATACCTTTTTACAATAACATCCAAGATTCTTTATTATCTTTGTGCAGCTAAGGACAAGGTATTTGTAGCATGCGGGAATATTGTCAAGGGTTATACCAAGAAGGGGAAGCTATTTCTCTCTTTCGACACAAACCTTGCGGAAACAATCAAATGCATGTACTTGCTCAACTCTTATTATTTATACTAATAATAATTTATAATTAATTTATTGTTATAGATACATGAGAATTCTTCAAATTTAATTAGGTATGTCACAGGAGGACACTTGCTGGTGAGTGGCAAGAACGTTTATAGTCAGTTTGAAGACTGTCAGGATGCAGGATTTTATGTGTCGGATGATGAAATCAATTACATAATGACTTTGCCTCTTGATAAGGTAACTGAATGTGATTTACTATATGTATGTACGAATGTATAATATTACCTATATGAATATTATTGTTCAGAAGTTCAGATGCTATTGAGCGTAGAGTCGATTGGGGTACATTAAAACAAATAATAAACTCTGTCTATAGGCAAAGGTCTTGGTTCCCATCCTAGCTTGCAAAGACCGAACCTTGCGAATTCTTGATAGAGCGAAATTGAACTACATTATTAACCTCGAGGGGATCCCATCTTACGTGATTTCTGTTTTTGGGGATGGAGGTGAATCAGGGAACGATGTTATTTTTGCAACTACGAATGGCACATTTGGTTTAGCCACCATTGGGAAGTATGTACCAAAATATTTTAAATCATTAATGTCTTATGTAAGTACAAAAAATCAATATATTCGTTTATTAATATTGTGAAAAATGCTACTATTTTAATAAAGAAACGATGGATACATCAAGTGGACAATGGAGACGGAATTGAATGCGGGGATCACTTGCATGGATTTTTTTGACTTGTCGTCTGATGGAAACAAGGAGTTAATAGTAGGATTTGACGATGGCACTGTTCAAGTCTACGCTGTAGACCGTGATAATTACCATGTGCTTCTACCAAGAATGCTATTCACATATGTAATACATTTATTTAAAATACTTAACAATGTACTTTAATTCATAAATAATAATTAAATATTCGATAATGCAAAATGCAACATTGAATTAACTTACACAGTCGTGCAACGAAAGTATTACGGGCTTACAAGCTGGTATTTTTGGCCATGAAGGATTTGAGGAAGTACTTATTGTTACTTATTCCGGGTGGGTCATTGGTCTTACAACAGAAACGACGGACAAGAAGATCCGGGTTGATGATGGATCTTTTAGCATATCCGATGACACGCGCCAGAAACTGGTCAAGCTAAAGTAATGCCGTAATTACGAATATTAATCATTATTTCAATACTCATACAAAAAATTATTTGCTAATAATAAATATTTATGTGCTTTTAAAAACAAATTATATGGAAAATCCAGGGGTGAAATAGAAGAACTTACAGCCAGAGTTGCTCAAGAAAGAGATAAGTATCAATCAGCGGCACAGACAAACAGCGGCGGTCTTTCGGCGATACCTTTCTTTGCAGTCAATGATAAGGTAGTATGTTCGTAGAAACCCATACTTTCTAGAGTACAACTATAATAGAGTCCAACTATAGCAACAAAATTATTCTTTAATTTTCTGTCATGTTTAGATGGTTCTGAACAAAGAGGATGCATCATACCTATTGACGCTGGAAGTAGAATCACCAATAGACACAATTCTTATTCAGAGCGACGTACCTGTGGATTTGTTGGACGTGGAGAAAAATTCTGCTGTTGTTAGTTTCAGTCATTGTGATCCTGAGGTATTGTATTTAAATATATACCTACACATACATACTTTGATTCCTTAGTAACGATGCTATTAAAAGTAAATGCTTAATGCTGATGGCGAAAATCACAGAGTGGGAACTTCCTTCTGGTGACATTTCGGTGTCAAGCCAACACCACAAGGATAGAGGTGCGACTGCGGACAATTGAAGGGCAACACGGAAGCATTCAGGCCTACATCACTCCAAGAATTCAACCTAAATGTTGTCAAGTTCGGTCTTTCGAAATAAAGCCTCTGTCACTACATGTGCGCTGTCACGCCTATGATCCCAACAGGTTAATCTATCCATTACAATTATGACGAATATTATGAAGTAATGATGGTAATCTTGAGTTTTTTGGCATTGAAGTTCAATAATTTATTGTATTTGTTACTTCATGTTCCTGTTTTTAATTTTTATTCAGACCTTACAATACATTAACCCTGAGTGGACCTTTCAGCGTGACTGAAATGCACTCATGGCTAGTAAGTTGCATTCCGGAGATGCCCGAAAGAGCCCCATCTTCTGGGGAAGCTTCTCTAACCTTCGTGTCTTCATTTTTAGATACGCTTCTTAATTGTCATTACAGGTAATCATATTCCAAAGCAACTTTACAACTAATCATACTACTTATAGTAATACATGCACCATTCATATTGATTAATTAACCCAACTACTATTGGATTAGTGATAATGAATTATTAATGCCGTTAATGTATTTTGTAGCAAAGGAGAAGCCAGTTTTAAATCCGACAACATATCGACCATATCAATCCTGAAGGATTGTTTGACGAAGGAGGCATTGAAAAAGAAAATGCGTCTCGATATGGAATTTGGTGAGTAAAAGCACGAACAGGAATCTATGCTTAAGTCTTAAAGTGCTTAATCGTACATGCTTTTTGAACCAATAATACTGTTAAAATAGGGATTTTAACACTAAACAAAACATTTACGTAACATGTACATAATATTTACGTATTTTTGCTGCTATAAATATTCATCTCGGCAGAGTTTAACGAAGAGAGTGTGCTCCATACATTGCAACTCATTCGACCTAAGTTGGATGGATTTCTTGCCCTGTCGAAACAGGTAATATACTATAAATTCTTTATTACTTTTATTTTTCCACCACATCTACGTACTATAAGCTGCTTTCTTGTATTTACAGGTAGCACTAATCGATGCGTTGAAGGAAATTCAAGCTCATGACACGGAAGTGGAACAAGTACTTTCCTCGGAATACAAATACATCCTTACAAATGCAGAAAAACTAAAAGCTACGCACAAACGACAGCCTTCCTATTTAGACCGTTTGTATGGTAAGAAACAATAATGTATTCAATTTAATTGCTTAAAATGCTTGCTTTTCAAGTTTTCATTCACATTTCCTGAATCTAAATCACAATTGTCAATACTAATTGTCATAGGAATGATCACCGACCTGTACATTGACAAGCATAAATACAACGGAATAAACGTAAAGAGTCGAGTTCCACAACTCATGGAAGTTCTGGATCGTCAAGACTTTGATTTGTTGGTGGACTTCTTTCAAGCTCCAGCACATGTGACTAGAGACTACTAAATACATTGTATTCGTATGTTAAAGAACGTTGTTTCTAGACTTTAATCCAATAAACATGTACGGAAGTTATCACCTGTCAGATTCGCTAACTACTCATGAAGTTAACGCTTGCTAACTAAAACTATTCACGCATTATTGAACCAATTTAAATTTTCTCGTCAGTAATTTTCTCAGTAATTTCGTCAGTAAATAAGAGATAACTTGGTAGGAATAAAATATGAATTTAATTAGTATCATAACTTTGAAGATGCTAAAATTTCCCTGGATAAGACAATAGGGTTTGCTTAAATTGAAGTAAATTGTCTACGAAATAATCATTGTCTTCTGGTATCAAGTACTGGAGTTTGGTATAATCATTCGCTTCTATTCTCCGCTTTCTCCGCCTTTCACTCGCATTGTAACCTACGATCTGAAATAAAAATCACCGTATTAACATATATCCCTTACAGTTTCAGTATAAGAAATTATTCTAAATCTTATAACATACTTGAATAGTGAGTTTTCTATAATCCCAGCCTCGATTTTCATGAACAAATTCAGGATACTTCTTCCTAACATGTGAAGGACGAAGAAGGTATTTTTTGAAAAAATCTTTGATATCTTTTGCTGTCAGGTCTGTCCAAGCTTCAATCTTTGAGATTCAAGTTATTCCAATTAATAAGAAAGAAGGATACAAGTTGAGCAATAAATGCGAGGAATCAAGCAGTAGGGAAATTTACAAGCAATTTACCTGATCTTGCAAAAAGCAAAAATTTAGATCTTCCACGACAATCTTTTCCCAAAGCATATCCGAATCCATTGGATTCTCCAGATAAACCTTTTTCGAGTCAATTACATCTTTCCGTAGGATATTTACCTTTTGTTCGGTTAGAGTGTCGATTTCCTCGTCATAAAATTTTTCCAAGAAACTGTCAATTTCGTTATTCACATACCCGAGTCTGTGTTAAATAACGAATATACAAAATATATAAAATACATTACACTTACTAGTCCATCTAAATTGCTAAACAAACATTACTTGTGACCTGACACACGGTTCTTATTTAGTAAATTAAAATAATTGTACCCAAATTTGTCAGCTTGCGTTATTAAGTGAATTTGAAGCTGCATGACTCCAAACTCATCGTGAAAAATCATCTCCGGGTTGTAACTCAATTGCTTCTCTGTTCTCAATGTGTTAAACATCGGTTCTGAAATAACTTCCTAGGAAAATATTACCAGAAACTTTAAAAAAGTTGCATTATTGTAAACCAATTGTAAACCAATATGTTATACTATACGCACCAGAATATAATCACATATTATTCTTATTTTAGAAGTTATAGGGCCAACTTGGTAGATATTCTTGATAACAGAAGTGTCTCCTTCCATACTAAAGCTACGAAGACGAACGCACTTTTCTCCTATCGGCAGTTGATTTATTCTTGTCTGATATAAAAAATTGTTGGATTGAAAAAATCAACCAAATTGTATAGGTATATATATTTAAATACCTAAAGGAAGCAATCACGATTGTATAAATTAGTACAACAAATATCCCTGTTACCTTCGGAAATTCCAGGATGCTGATTGGATTATAATCCAGAAGTTTGGTTATCATTTCGATCACTTCTAGAGCACCCGTTCGGTTGACATTCCCAGCAACGTATGCTCGTACATGCAAGCGACTTTTGAACGATCGAATTACTTGCTTGAATTTTGAGAAGCATATTCTTTCATTACACACGTTATACTGACAGGTTACTCCCCACATTCTGTCAATCAAAAGCACTTGTCGCGTGTCCCTGTAAAATTCCTTAATATAAAATGACTTGCAAACGACCGTGGAAATATAGAAGACTATTCACCTACGAAGCAAATAAACAAGGCTGCAACATTAAGTTCTCAAATTCTTCCCGTATTCTTTCCCTGGCTTCTACAAATAAAACTTCCGTTAAATTGTCCTCGAGGTTGACAAACGTCATTACCAATTCTTCAAGTAACAATGGTAATTTCTCATTGAATCCGGCCACTCGGAACTGGAGACCATTAAAGATTCGTTGTATAGAGACTTCCAAGTTGGCATTCGCTGCTGAGTACATCGGACCTTTGAACTGATCTTGTAAGATGAGACCCAGAATATCAAGAATTGTGGCACTATAAAAATTAGTAATAAGTTCAGGAAAGGAGAGGAAATCAGTTATGAACAAATTAATGGTGCACTAACTTTTCAGGAGATTCCATCGCAATGGGAGAATGCATTGCTATGGTGTAATTAGCCTGCGGAGCCATCGGGTCATCATCTTGGCAAAACCACAAATGAACAGGTTGGTCACAACAGGGATATCTTGGATGATGCAAACCTATTGGAAGTAACTGTTGTAAATTAAATGCAAATTTATTCCAACTAAAAATTAGTACTTGCACCAGTTTTCAATTTGAGCTTACCTTGTCAACATCTTCCGGAAAATCTGGCTCCACCACACAAAAATTCGTCGTGATGAAGGGATTTGGACGACAGAAACCAAACTTCGTACCCGCAGATACCGACATAAGGATGTTCATTTCGGTACAATCAAATTCTAAAATAGTTTTGGGAGTCAACAATTTAATGCGTTAATTTGGTTTCCAATAGTATAGAGATAATTAAGCAATGTAACATGTAACATTTACCTTCTTCCTTGTACTGAATCCCAAAATATTTCTCTTTTTTTGTGACAACGGACTCAAACTCCTTCGAAAACAGCATGTAATTAGCTTCGTCAGGTCTCAATGCAGAAGTGACTCTTGCAATAAGCTCAGGATCATACTTCCGTATTAGGACCGGACCGGAAAGAATATCCTCAGTTTTGTAAATTCGCATAGCTTCACTAATTTCCTTTATTCGCAAGCCTACGTCCGAATCACGGATGAAGTGAAATTCCATTGCTTTTATTTTGGACAGTTCGGACAAGATTCTAAACTGAGGCCCTTCCCTGATCATCATTTGGATGTACGAAAACAGTATCCGAAGAACCTGTGAAAGTGTGACGAAGAAACAATGACATACAAATACATAAAATACATATTAAATACAATTTCGTTAACCCGTTCAGAATTTTTGAGCTTATTGTACTTACTTTATGATAATTTTGGAGTCCGTGAACAGTCAACGTAAAGTGGATTCCAAAGATCGCGCAAGCATCACTTCTCTCCATGTTAGTTTCCGTAGGATTGGTCGACACCTCCGTGATGAGTCCTCTAAATTAAAATTGCCGTTTTTGAATAGAAAATCCCATTTAACGTTTGGGTTATCAGGTGTAGGATATATACTTTTCCCGTAAGTAATGTGGAAGACCATTTGGGTTCTCATTCAAAAGCACATAGGTGATGTATTCCAAAGGCTTCACTTCGTGCTCTTTCCAAGCTTCCGGTGAAAGCTGCCAAGTTACTGTGAGCTTCATTTTTACAATAATAACTTATTATTAGTCTCACAGTTTAGTTTGATTGATATTAAAAAGTAAGTTTATACATTATTATAATAATTAATTGACAATATAAAAAAAGCTTTGGGCAAGGAACACTGCCATTAAATTTACCATTCGAACATCAGTGACCGATAAAATCTTGAAGAGCTTCGTAAATCTAGAATTAGAAAACGGCATTGGTAGCTCTGCAAAAGAAACCCGTTGACAGGGTCTAACTGGAATGTCGCTAAATACTTCAATAACTTTTGATTCAAGTTCTGCTAAAGTAAGAGCAGCCTATAGGGAAGATTTTTACTTTACAATGCTTTTTTTGTAATTACATCTATACTACAACCGTGATGGTGCCAAAAAAGTTTATTTTATTATATTCACGTTGTTGTTACCTGCACTGTGAGGAACATCCTATCAGCAGAATAATAGCGAAGAAAAAATGTTTTAAGAATTTGCGAAACTTGAGCATCCGTCTTGTTCTTACTCAACGTCTCCGCATTGCCCCAAGAAAACTTGTAATAAGGATGAGTTGGCGTTGCGAGCTGCTGAAGAAAATGATTAAATCGGAACTGGTGAGTTGTGACGGCCTTTCGAAATTCTGTAAAAAAATTACATAAAATTTATAAGTCATTAATCTCAATTTTTAGGGATCATTTTATTAGATAGTTTACAAATAAATATTATACATAGATGCGAACCTCCATCTACATTTTCCCTTTCGGTGGCAATAAAATCCGGACTTAATAGAGGCGCTTTAACATGCGAGGCTAGAATATCCAGCGATTCTTGCAAAAAATCAGCAGAAGTGTCAAAATAATAAACAGTACGACATCCATCTGTGTTGCCATTCCAAGGTGTTCCTCCTGTAAACTGATTTAAAATTTCGCTTTAAACAACTATTTAATGAAAGATAATTAAAATATATTAATTGCTATTTAATAAAACAATTATTAACAGAAATATTGCAGCGTACACTTAAAAACTCATCGAAAAAAGTACTCTCCGGGTATTTTTCACACCCCATCAGAAGCAAATGCTCGAGTAGATGTGCCGTTCCTGGTAAATCAGGAGGATCGTCGAAATAGCCCGCTGCCACACAGAGGGAGACGCAAGCCTAAAATAATAAAAATACCTTTTAAATTCTTTCTTTTGGAAACAAAACATAATTAACATTAAAAAATTTCAAATCATATGTATTGTGGATACTTAATTACACTAATTAACAACTTTATCTTAAAATTAATTGGCTTTTATTACCATCATATCAACTTTCCTAGTCTCCTTGCACACTTGTAGCTTCTGCTTTTCCGTAAGTTCCACATTCCCAGTTTCCATTTCCTGATCAACGTCTTTTTTCTTGGGCTGGAAAGGATTGATGGAGGATTTGGAAATGTGAACAACATTTTGTAATAAAGATGACCCTTCTTCCAAACTTTCATCATCACCAATAACAGTGTTCTCATGATTGAACCTTTCAATTTTCTTCGTACAACTTCCAACTGCACTTTCTTTACGGCTGCAGCAACTTTTACTCTTAAAACAATCCGCACCATCGTAGGGGCATGAAGTAATCAGAAGAGCTTTCAATCCATTTTTCAATGTAATGACACGATAGTTTTGGAGATCAATCGGGGACTTTCTAGGTGTCACCATATCGTAAGCTATGGCGGTGACGGGGGATTAAAAATTAAAACTAATAAAACGGAGTTTAGCGAAACGATTATGTGACATATTTTTCACATCTTTCTTATGCCTATACATCTGTCTGCATCTGGAAGTGCAGGCAGATAAGATCAACGAGGATTTTAATTTATTGAAGAACTTCATTATTGCATTCATTATTGTATTACAGTGTCGAAAGACAAATTCCATAGCATTAAACGATATCAGGGAAAGTTTCTCTCTCTCCCGTGTAACTTTCTATGTTAAAGATGGAAGACTTTTTGTGAAGATGCTCAAACAGTATAGTGCATAGTAGCATAGTGGTATGCCGGAATTTAAGATTCCTTAATTAATTAATAATTTTATGTAATTTATTTAATAATAATAATATTTAATAACAATAATATTTAATAATTATTATTATTTATAATATTTGATGATTTGTTTTAATGTGTCGAAAGGCAAACGTGGTGTCAGTAAAATAATCACTATATGCGTCCTTAAATAATTTCATAATGAATAAGTGCCCACAATTTAATCGCTTAATGCAAATAAGTTTTAGATTAACATTGAGCCAATGTAAAACGTTCCAAATTATTATTCTTTGTAAATTTATTACTTGTATTTATTTATTTCTTAGTAATTGTGTCCGAGAACATTTTAATTATAGTAAGAACAATTTATTGCGACACGTGAAAATTTGTATAATAGTATACTTATAATAAATAATGCATCATCATAATTCACTTTTGCTCATTATTTAAGAGCTGTATAGAGGACAAAGATGCAAGCGAAGGCTAATAGTACATGGTCCTAGTGGGAGTGCGGTCAGTTCATGACTTCAAATGACCACGTTTATTATTTTAGTTAGGAAAATGCGAATTTTAAAGAAACAATAATTAAATCGATTAAGTATTCAGACTAGAATATAAACGGAAGCATAACGTAAACATAACTATCCTGTCGGAACCAAGTAAGCTATACATACATCCTAATTTAGTTTGACTACACAACATCCCTGATAAAAACTTCCATGGACAGAATCGAAGAACTACATTAGTTTGGAGTAGCATTAGTGTTGATCATTCGATAAAATAAATTGCACAAAACCAATACTTATTTAGTCTAATTATGCTAAACAAACTCATTGACGTACTTGGATTCAAATAAATTATTGGTGTTATTATTAATTAATGATAATTAAGTAAATATTTATTAGTATAAATGAGCGTTCTTACATAGTTAGAAAACGTCGAGATTACGTTCTAACGTGTGATGCTCAATAAAAACATTCGAATCACAATTTATATAAGTACTATACCCCAGCTTTTAAAACTGAAACCTTGTCTTCAATCTGACTAACCTAGCACATTGTCAGAGGCATTATGTCCCTCTCCTTTCACGTTAATTTCTTAGTATTCCAATACATCACTTTAGACCAGGGAGAGTTTCGTACATAATTTAATATAAATACACTAAACTATTTCTGCTTTTGGGCAAAAATAATGTTCATAATAACTTATAATTCGAAGTCATTACACAATCTGAAAATGTGACAATGGACAACATAAGCTAGAATTTTGCACAACATTTGCATGACTTGCCACAAAACAATTCACAATCAGTTCCTTGCGTATTCTTCAAGCAAACTAATAAATAATTTCTCATGCCCCTGGACATCTGTTTTGGCATAAGTACTTACTGATGATAAAAAACATCACATCATGTTGCTTAAAAACTTTAATGCTATTCATTATTGCTTCCTTACGTCAATATGAAATTACAAACTATGCTCCAGACTCTGGAGAAGCTCTAGCCGATAACTTACTAAGAATCATGTTTTTATATAACAAACAATATTGAGATGGGACGTGATAAACACAATGCAGACACTAGCGTTCAAGGACTACACGATTAAACATTATAACAAAGGAATAAACAAGGAGCATTATCGTTCCTTGATGGATGGTGGATGACTAAAAATACATACTTGAGTCGAAGTCGAAAATAAATGACAGCTTAATAATGAATTAAACCTGATAATCGTATTTCACAACTAAGGGTGGTACAAAGATAAAGTAAAGTCGGAAATGGGAACAAAATCTCAATAAATAATAGTCTTAACGGATGTACAAAAATCTAATCATATAAATGAAACCACTTGGTACACGATTAGAAAGGAACAGCATGTCAAACGTCAATCTTAGTACGTAAAGAGATATAAAAACTACTATTACTACCTAAATCATAACAAATTAACAAGATAACGTCTAGATAGCGCTTATTCGCAATTATTTAACCATCAAAAATAGTTCCACATGGTTCGACTAGTTCATAAAAAAGCATATAAGCTTTAGAATTAAAGACTGTCATCGCTGGTACTTCAAGAACATCTTCATCCGACGTAAGGAACCAACTGTAACAATAAAATATTCATATTGTCTCATTTTAATTTTTTATCATCATTATGCTCAATTAATGTATGTACTACCAAATTGATACTACTATGAAATGTAATGGATACTCACATATTTTTATCAATGGAACCTCGTCTAAAGGTGATGAAATGTCCTGAATCTGTTGCACCACAGTGACTGATCACAGAACCTAGAACACAAGATATTAATACTAATTGTTCTCTACCAAAAGCAGTATGTATGCAGTACAAACTAGTCAACACCATAGTTAAGAACAAAGTCAGGTGTCTTACAAAGGCGATATTGAGATCTTAAAAAGCGCATTGGCGGAGGGCAGGCTGAGTACATTTTGGCAACATCAACATTTCTCTGATTCGGAGACAGTCCTTGAAGTTCAGATTTAACCACATCTTGAAATCTCTGAAGATTTGACAAATCCAAAACTTCGGTAAAGACGACGAAATCAGAGCGTTTGTGACTGCCAGTGAGACCCCACGACGATCGCTGAATGTGAAAGCACAAAGATTTGGGAAGCTGTGTAAAAAATACCAGAATTACACATGTGCATCTTGTCAACCAACGATACTTACAACTCAGTTACTATACTACACCTATGAAGCCAAGCAAGTATTCAGTACATATTGGATGGATTGTAACTGACCCTAGCAACAGCCGTCAATTTTGAAAAAGAAGATTTGGTTTTGACACCATTCTTTTTGCAACAAGAGTCGCATTCCACTTCATGAACTATAATCATTCTTAAGTAATTGTCAATGAGATCACGCAAAGTTACTCGGTCAGTCCTTGATGCCGGTAAAGGCAATGAGAAACCATGAAATTTTTCAATGTTCCAGGGATTCTGAAAGTAAAACCGACAATATGGTTAAGTACAATCTGTACATAAATTATGACATTTGGAAAGATAACATTAGGAAAAACAAACATCATATTACTTGTGCTAAGCAAGTCAAACATTGTAATCTTGATGCAATAGATCCAATAAACGGGTTGATAAGTAATGTTCTTCTCGCGGAATGGAAATAACCCAGCCGATGGTTGACGTTAGGAACTTGCAACCTATCTACCTCATTAGTATGGTTGAGTGATAGAGCTATAATACTATTACATTCCTTATCACCACCAGCATCAACAACTGGGACTGGAAGTGAAGTTGTGGCTTCACCACTATCTGTTGTTTTCCCTACCGAGGTGACCTTTAAATTCCCATCGATTTTTTCTATCACAACTTCAACGAGTTGAGGTTCCTCAGGTTCAGCATTAGGTATGAGACATGCAAATTCATTCCCCTTTGATTCCTGGACCATCTTGACCATTTCTTCTTGGATACCCGACATAATATATTCAAATAGCTCAAACGAATCTTGCTCGCTCCCTCGAGGTAATTTGTAATTCAATGAAGAAAGGACTCGGAGGATATGAATTTGAGGAGCTGGATCAATGGAGTCATTACGACTCTGGCGATTAACAACTGTCACAAAAACATGCGCATATTATCGTCAGGAAATGTCAAAATCATGCAATTTATGTATCTCCATTGATTATTTCACGTTGTAGAACTTACATAAACAAGCTCTGTGTAGAGCAGCAACCAAGGGGAAAAGTTGACTTTTGGAATTTACTATGCATCTTCCATTACTGTCCACCGGGTTGTACCGCTTGAAACAAGCACCCACAAAAGACTTGAAATGATCACAAGCTGCCAAGCTTTGTATGACAGCGCTGACGTAGCAAGTGGAGCCCAAGTTCTGCAATCCTTTTACCTGCAAATCTGCAAGATAAACATTACATGCATCATTTCACAAAGAACCGAGCTGGAATGGTGCATGGCATTGGGATAACCCTGACCTCCTTCAAATCCCCAACTGCATAACCGAATACTAATTACCTTTTTGTTGCCTCTGCCTTACACCACCGGGGCCGAAGAATACAAATATGATAATGCCAGCCAAGGCCGAGAATCCTGCTGTATACGCTATTTTAGTATTAACCGTGCCCATTATGGCTTAGAGTCCAACACTGTAACCAAACCAAAAAAAAACTCAACATTGTTAGTCTCAAAAAACATTTTAGAACATACTAAAGTACTTAAATACATTTTTTAAATCATGCTCCAAAAAAATTTCCCAAAATTCTCTAGAAGTATTGCTCATACATAATAAATCCCACAATTTCCTTATTACTAACCTGGTTCATATCAATTCCCTTTCCTCTTCTCATCCATCCGATAAATTAATTCTTCGTCGGTGGCAATTCCGCAGGTACAAATTCCAAATTGTACCTGATGTACTGAAAAACCGCCGTAAATATTAATTTTTTGTTCCCAAATTCCTGACAATCTTCGTTCTGTTCGTGTTTACGTTTGAAGACGAAACACGTAAATAATTGTGTTAATTAATAATGAAAGTTTAAACAAAGTTTCTTATTAAAAATATCTGCAAATATTAATGGTCCTCAGGGTATTTATCGTCACGATTTGACTTCACAAAATCACACTTTTCGGTGAAATAATAATAACAGGAGAATGGTCGTTCACACAGTCACCGTCGTCACCGAGTCCGGATTTTGTCCTCCGGAATAACGGAAAAGATTCGCAACAACTTCCAGAAAGAATATTTTATTCCGTGTTTCCTTTCCTTGCCTTTTGGCTCCGATCTCCGATTCCGATTTTATTTTGCAAACGCAATTTATTTAGTTTTTGGCTGCGCGCCGTGATTTCATAGAATTCCACAGTCTATGAACACGTGAGTGCAGCAGATAAGAATTTGAGCATTTAGTTTGCACAAAAACTAAATACTGCTCAGGGAAATCTCAAAAAGTGCGCCAAAAATTAAAAAAGCATGCGATAAATACGAAATGAAACGAAACTAATATTGTTCAGTGTCAATTAATTAGCATTACCCATAATATTAGTCAGGATTCAGGATCAGGATCACCGGTTGCGTTTTTTAAAATCATTAATTTTTAAAAATCATTTCTTAAAGGAAGATATCAAAATTGATTAAAATTTCTTGCATTTCTGGGTAATTAAAATTAAGACACGTTTCTTGCCGGGAAACATTTCGGAATTTTAGGAAATTTAGTGTTATAGTTTTATAGTAATTTAGAAAATTAACTTACACGTATTGGATTGGACCGTACGCGGAAATTCCGTTTATTTAATAAATACAAAAATGAGCCAGACAGACACAAAACAGACCAACACTATTCAAGCATCGCCTCAGGTAAAGAATAAAATTATTATTCTTTTCTTTTTATGTGAATTAACCTTATGTTTCAAAATGAATTTTCAAGGTTCAAGCTGATGAAATCAAGATGACGTCTTGTCTCTTGAATTATGTTGCATGACGTTGAGTAAATTGTATATTTATTTAATTATTGCAGTTTATGAACAGCATCAGCGAAGAATGTAACATGCTGAAGTACCAGTACGACGAATGTTTCAATAATTGGTTCTCGGAGAAATTCCTACAAGGCAGTAAAGATTTGTCTGTATGTGATCCTTACATGAAATTGTACTCGGAATGTGTTCGGGTATGATTTTATTATCTAATCTTATAATATATTGTATTAAATAATATTATGTTGAGTATTGATGTTGACTAGGTAAATGCGATTCAAAATGATTACTTTTCGTACTAATCCAGACTGTCTTTCTGACCTAGCTCGTTTCTTGTGATATTTCTAGCGGGCTATGATTACTAAGGGAATAGATGCCACTGACACGGATCGAGACGTCTTAAAGACTGACGCGGAATTGAAATGATATGTATTATAAAGCCAGTAGAACGTAGTTGAGATTAGATTTTAGGAAATGTAACTAACTGTTAGATGGATTTTTATAACGCTTGATTCAAGAAACATTCTTTGTCGGTGCTTTTAGTTTTCACCGCACTTTTTCATTGTAGAGTTGGATATAAAATACATTCATGGTTTATTACTCAAAAAACGAATACTTATACTTTGTCCATGAAAATAACCTGCACCCCAAGGCAAGGTTTTGTTTTGTTACTTTTAAATATTTACATTATATGAAATTCACATTGTGTCACAACTCCGGTATTCTATCATTCGGTGAAGAGGTAGAGAATAATTATTGTAGAACTTTATCTTAATATATGAGAATATAACGAAAACGTCAATACTTTAACTACACTGTGAAAGTTCATTGTGGGTAAGGAATTGCTGGACAATTGACTGTCCAACTTTGACACGGTGACCGTGCTTCAGCCTGAACGAAAAATCCGTGGGGGCTTCGAATATGAGAATAACTGTTGAGCCGAGATTAAATTCTCCAATGTTGTCACCTTTCGTGAATTGTAAAGGCTTCTCGAATATTTTATCATTACAGTGGCCTTTCTTCTGTCGTCGAACGTTAGTATGCAGCTCCTGCATCACATGGTTATTAAACATGAGCCATTAATTAATTCACAATTTATTACAAATTTAAATGTGTATATTCCTATGTAATTATTTATCACAAAAATACTCACTTCATCCTCATAAACTTTAATGGACCCCACATTCGTCGCTCCAACTGCCGTAAATGAGAAGAAACCATGCTTCCACGTCCCTGTGTAAACTGCTCGTTCATTTAAACTGAATAGCCCATTAACAACGTTAGCAATTTTTGGGTTGACACTTAGAAGCTCCCCTATAGTTTATTAACAATCAATTTATTGAAAAAATATTAATTCAGCTTTTTTCAAAAAGCTATGCAATATTGATATAAAGCTTCATACCCGCAAAATGTCTCCTAAAAGTCGGATTCCACTCCGCCGGGGAATGGAATCTATGATAATCTCCTGGTGCGAGGTAAATCACGCAGTG
Organism: Lipothrix lubbocki; assembly: GCA_034696945.1. Classification (NCBI taxonomy): domain Eukaryota; kingdom Metazoa; phylum Arthropoda; class Collembola; order Symphypleona; family Sminthuridae; genus Lipothrix; species Lipothrix lubbocki. Next base: position 50,412 of record JAQGAK010000682.1, read on the forward strand.
AAACAGAGACGTTCCGATGTCATTATGCAATATTAATTTCGTGTACTGCTCACAATCTTTCCAATCTTCTGTTGCAGAATTCGTAGCCCAGCTAGGTGGTCCAAGGAATTGAGATATGGAATAGGAGACGCCTTTAACTTGTTCAATTATTCCATTTTGTACTTCTCCGAAGTGCAGAACTCGTCCATCCACCGGAGAAACCTTTAAATCATGGAACAATAAATTATTCCAGTGCTCTAACATACATGTATTAAGTATGTATTCTAGAAGATTTTTGCTTCTGCAAAACCTTCCACCTACGTTCAATCTCTCATGACATGCTGACACCGCGACCCGCCACACCAGTATTAGTGGAGTGCTTGAAGGAGGCGTCAAGAAAAATAAATTGATTCTCCAAGGCAAGGGAAAGAAAAGGAAGAAATACGCAAAATTATTCTACATCCTGTTTGCGTTTAAGCAACATTGGAGACTTTCCTTGAAGATTAAAGAGGCGGCTGAATGAACAGCAACAGTCATTCATAAACAAATTCGCTCTATCATAATTTGCGAGAATGCGAATAATATTTAGTTTTTTTTAATTATCCTATGCTATCCATACATTATCATTGCTTATACATAAAGCTCGTACTAGTAAGTAAGTACTAAGTAAGTTAATAAGTAAGTACATGGAGACACGAGAGGACAAATCAAAGTCCAGGTATACAGAAGAGGGATAGTCCGATAGTATTTGAGTATGCAAAAAATTATCAGGTCATTATTATAGTTCTTTCAGTTTGCCCTGTCGCCTTTGATTCAAATACAATATCTTTCGTCATATTTATAACGGATAATATATGTCTCATCTCAGCATTTAACCATACAATTATATAAAACATATAGTATTCATAATAATAATATGCTTTTGCTTACATTACCATATGATATTATTTACTTAAAGTTTAAAAAATCTTGAAGATCAAGAACATTTTATTTCGGAAAAATTCCATTCATGTTTATAGTGTGATAATTATTATTGATAATGGTAAATAAATATTGACTCACAATTAAACTCTGATAATCAATTGGCCTCAATCCCCTCTTGAGACTTCTGCGGAAAAACTCTCCGAGATTCTTATAGTACGTCAAATCTTCTACTTCAGCTTCTGCAAGATCACAGCCGAAGGCTTTAACGTATCTGAAATAATAAATTATTCACGTCATGCATATTTTTTATCATTTGCAATCAGTATCAGTTGTTTCCTTTAAAAAATTATGGAAAATTTCCACAATTTTCTACTTTCCACTGGAAATCCCCAAACCATGTTAAGCTAGTGTAGTAAAATATTAAAATGCTATATACTTATAATTAAACGCGCAATTAATTTTGTACAGGGATCGCTTACAGGTTAAGAATGATCGGCCTCAAGAAAATAGGTAAATCGATATTGTTTACGAATCCCCAGGCGGTGGAGAGAGACTTGAGGGGCATCATGCGATAGCATTTGACCTATAGACACAGAAAGCTCATATATGCATAGTGAACATCAAATGTTTGCAAAAATACAAGAAATAATGCATACTGATCATCATAAAATAAATAAAAATAATTTAGTAACATATCTTAAATCATTATATCAGACTCAAACATAATATTATGTTTTATGGTGTAATAATTAAAAGTGTAACGCTCCAGCGAATTTATAAAGCAAGAAATATAGAAAGTAATCTGCAATAATTACATTATTGAATATTGCAGTGCTGATTATCCAGGTTTCATGCGACAGAAACGTGTGTGATAATTATTTTGATAATTTTTGTGGACTGTGAACCGCACAGCACAACAAAAACAAAAATATAGTATAGTAGTAATACTAAATCGTAGTATATAGATTAACAATTAAGGAAGTGTCAGTCTATACAGATGAATGAAATATTAAATTAATGTCTATGTTTACTCAGGATTCAATCCAGCATAGCAGCAGGATTAAACAAACTGAATTTCCTATTAGAAATTATAAAAAAATAATGGAGACTTCATTATGTAAAAGTGCACCATGTGCAATAATTTCTCAAGAATACTTATCAGCAGCTTAGCTTATAGCCAATACAATGTAATAGCACAAATGGCGATAAAGGGTTTTAAAGGGATTTAAATGGAAGGTCATTGCGAATTACGGTGTAAAGAGCATATAATTCTATACGGAGAGCATTGCTCCCGGTAGGAAAAGTCATTATAAAGCTACTCCAGATCCAGATCTGTCGTTTAATTTTCGATAATAACAATATTATATATTCTCCACCATCAATAAAGCTATGATAACGCATCACCCCATAAATAATATACTTACTTATATACTAATATCACTATTACTAAAGTACCTCTTGTACTCATTGATTTCAGAACTGTCAGGTTGTTTAATTAAAGAGCTCACCTGCCATCCTCTTGTTTTAAAAATATTTTTCGATCTGGCAGCTGCATTCGGAGATATACGGATTATCTTGAATGCGGATCGGGCGGGAGCGGCTAACAAGGTGACAAGTGGGATTAATGGGAAGCGAAGAAGTCGAAGTAAAAGAAGGAGATGACGTTTCGTCGCCTTCCGGTCATACCTCCCGCTCCTCCAATAATAATGAATATAATTCTTTGAGATTCTTTTTAACCAGAGAGCATCTGTAAGTGTAGATTAACAATAAATAGGAGGTAAGAAATAAAAAATTGTAAGTAGGTATGTAGTATATAATCATAATTAAAACATTATTATTTAATAAAAATAACTGTTATAAAATTGATTTTAAAAAAATAATAAAAGCAATAATAATGTTAAAAAATAAATAATAAACATAAAATAATGAAGAAAGCAAAATTCCCGAAGAAAGTCTTACCGGCTTCGGAGTACGACCGCCATAAAGAAGTACTCACGAGACTAAATGTAAACTTGACAGTTTGTTTACACAGTCTGGGGATTAATAACATGACATGAGACACTTGTTGTTTGTCTGGATAATGAACATGAACGTTGCACTTGAGGGTCAAAATATGAACTAAATTAATGGCGATGGAAAATTTGAGGAACTTGACCCAAGAGAAGCGATCTCCAGGTCGTTCCCTGTCATCGTATGAATGGGAGAATTTCTGTGAGTATTCAAAAGCGTTGCTGCAGCTCCTCTCAAATGAATGTTTACGCTTGAGGTTCCTCTTATTCCCAGTTGCGTTTATCACAGATCCACTCATATTGCATAAGAGGAAAGATGCAGTTCTGCAGACAACAAATGGGATATATCTGTAATCTGTAGATGCAGTTCTGGAGACAACATAAAGAGTTGTGGAAGGGCTTGATTTATTATGGATTGACGAGGTCAATTAAGTTATTGATTTACCGGATCGAAATATTATTTTTAATAAATAAATTATGATTATTGAATCTCAGTATATTATTTAATCAATGAAATATATTCAAAACTCAGTCCTACAGCAGTGTACAAGCCCTTCTTGTCAACTTTAAGACTGACTGGGGAGTTATATCTGTAGAGTAGTGTGATGATGTTGACGGCAATATCGTGAGTCAGGGAAGAGCTCGAACTAGGGAGCAACTCAAGCTTTTACAATAATTTTCAGTCGATTAATCTCTATTATACACACACTATCCTCATACGATAAGAAATTCTTCTAGTTCAGCATGTTTTGATAACTCCCCGTGTACACGTTTAATTGTAAGCAACAAAGATAGTCCAGCTGCTGAGCAATAAGTTATAAATAGTTAAACGCACTTATACTACAGTATTCCTTGTGGTGTATCCTGTTACAGTTTCTCAGCAAGCCATATGTACATGACAGAAGGGAAATTGTGGCAGATGGGGCATGATCAGACCAGGACCTCATACACCGTTTGTTTTCCATGATGACTATTAACCGCAGTGATTCCAGAGTATTCGTCACTGGTCGTACCACCACGCGCTCATTCACCGATGATCTTCCCCACACCTACACTTATACGACAACTATTTTTTTTAAAATATTAGTGGCTTATTAGTCTACAGCCCGAGGATCAGCACATACTCCATGTGCCAATAGGAATAGCAGTTTTTGAGTATACATAGAGAAAAAATTGTTTTAGATTTAGATCCGGCTTTACGTAACTTTTAAACACTTTTAGAAGCTATTTTTACATTAATGTCTAGACTGAAGTTTGGCTATGCATTATTATACAGCCAACATTAAATCTGTAAACTTGTAAACGAAAACCCACTTTGCAAAATTACAATGCATCACTTTTAAAGGATCGGATCATCCTGTTTATTACAAATTGTGACGATAAGCAGGTGTATAGATACAGATATTGTCGATTATCTTCAATATTCCTATTAAACTTATTTACATTTTGTAAATTTACAAAATATATATGCAAATCTATTGAAGTGTGTCTACACATGGATTTCTCCATCGAGCAGAGTAGCAGGTGGATTCTACAGTGTCAAACACCTCTCAAATAGTTAAACAGACCTGGCAGTGTCTGTAACCCAATACATCTCATAGGTAATTAAACATTAAATATTGTAGGCATGCTCCTGCCAATAATTTAATTAATAAAAGCAAATACGATGAACTCGTTAAATATACAATAACTCAGCGGAATGAGTCCCTTTTAGTATCTTCGTTCGGTTCCTTATATACACACTTCCAACTTCCAAGTCTAAATGTTCAGACCGTGCCATGCGCTACCCCCATCGGTTTTCTCCATGTGTCATCATTTACTTTATTTATACCTAAACGTTATATGCATGTGTACTGTGTGTGAATCACACACGTATAGGTACGTTTGTTTGGAGAGCCTCATTTTGACTACTGTAAGTATTTAGGGTTAAAAATAAAGAGACAAAACAAACTACTAGAATCTGAAACAATAAGATTAATGAGCCAACTTCATTAATAATGTATTGTATTCACATGTGTATCAATACAACAACTTTCATTTTACACTATATTAATATACTCTTGTCACACTACTCTGCGTTATGTAATTAGGTGTAAGTGCTTGGAATTGGAAACCGACAAAACAAATAAATTTATTTTAAGAACACTGGCTGCACCAATACACGTCTATATTAACTATGTTGTATTATAGACAGCGATATTATTTATAGATGTAGTAGATATAAGGGATAACATTTTCAGCTTGCAATTTGCAATGATTTGTTGTTAATCAGCATTATACACATAAAACAACTAAAGCCAACAGCATTGTATAGTAAAATGCCAGGCTAAATATTGTCCGATTTAAAATGACAATAAGAGTTCTCGGTTGTTTCAGATTTTCACTACAGCATAATATTGGACTGCGGCTTCCTTATAACTTCAAGACTCATATGAGAGACTCCAACCATTTTTTTTACCGCACTACTGTGGGGCAAAATGATGAAGTTTTTAGGTATAATAGTATTCCTTGAGATTGAGACTTACGAGCTCTAAATATGTACTCTAAATCCCTTGTGGTAAACTTACTATGAAACTTACAATGAAAATGTTTATCCCCCAGCAAATTAAGTTTTCAAACAGAACTGAAGCAATTTTCTGAGGAGTTCTGTAGACCTGAGATATCTGGGATTGTTACATCTAAATTTGTGTGTTCATAATTTTGTAATGGTAGTTTATTAAACAACAGTATTTCAACTGTTTAACAGTATTTTTAATATTCTAAAATATATAAAAACCAATGATTGGCCTCTTTCTGAAACTAACTTGGGAAATTATTTTGTAAGTAATACGTTGCATTCAAATTCATCTCTTTCACATTTCGCTACAAAATTGGGATTGGGGGGAGTCGCAGATCGAATAGAAATATCCGGAAACTGAAAAATGGTAGTTTAATTAAACGTCGCTTATTTAGTTATTGTGCGGCATTATTGGAATTGGCAATTGGCACTTGGCACTGTCAAATTTACTGTCTCTAGAATAGAAAATGTTACCCGGTAATAAATACAAGAAACGCAGTGGCACATCCATAGCCTTAGGATCTAACCGGCCTTCCCTGCACAGGAATAGTCAACAGATAGGGAAACGTGGAAATCGTCAACTCCCCAGTAAAACGTCAACAATTCACAGCTTGCTTGGTGACTCTGCTTCCAACGACCAACAACTATTTAATCCATTTGCTTTTGTAACAAAAGCATCAGGAATTGACAAGTTGGCCCCACCACCCCCACTACTAAGTGAGGAGTTGCGGGGTCTCTATGTTCATCAAATTATTGAAAGGAATTTATACAAGAAAAATGAGCCTCCTCGCCTTCCACGGGGAGCTAAATCCGTTCACGGGAATTTCTCTTCCGAAATGAAAGTTACTGCCCCCAGGCATATGGATGATGGAGACAAACAAACTCAACCCACAAGTACGACAACGGATCATGAAACAGTGCTTAATCCCATGCTACGTCGTTTAGGGAAGAAAAAGCGGAAGAAGGTCAAGGAAGACGAGGGACCCGTGGATGCCAGGAGAAAGGAAGAAAGGATTCTTCTAGAACTGGCTCCTCACCAACAGTTGGAGTACATGTCGAAGAATTCACATTTTACAATTCAGGAGGTTGAAAACATTTTGATCGCAAAATTATTTTTAAATAAAACTAAGAAGCATCAAATAACACAAAAATTAAAATCGTAACGTCATACAGTAGCTTTATGATTTTGTCCAGGTCAAGGATTTGGAAACCATGTTTAAACACATGACAGACATTTACGGGACTCCAGGCGAGATGAATCGGGCGCTATTCCGAGTTTTTTTCATTCAAGTTTTAGGACTAACAGATGCTGTTATGTTGGATCAAATTTTTAATTATTTTGATGCTGGAGGCGAAGGAACCGTAAGGTCTTTATAATTACAATTACTTGAGAATTATTTGAAACAATACATCAGCGGTAGTTTAGAAACTCATGAAACCACAAGTTCGATATTAAATATCGTGATTTCGTGAAAAATAAATATAATCGATTCCAGATATCCGGAACAGAGTTTCTACTCAATCTCTCAATAATAATTCGTGGAACGTTGGAAGAGCACATAAAGTTTTGCTATTTCGTCTATGATTTAAATGGCGATGGAGGTATTGGACGGGCAGAGGTGATGTCACTCATTCGCCTCACTCTCGACGCTCCACTAGACGACGACGATGATCTGAATGAAAGTATCCGGGATATGGCAACGATGATTATGAACCAACTGGATCCGGAGGGGACGGGTCAGATTGCCATAAAAAATTTCAGAGAGGCCGTGCTCCGAGATCCCTTAACCCTTCAGCTTTTAGGTCCTTGTTTGCCTGAGGAAAGGCACATTCGAGCCCTGTTAGCTCTCGTTACTTGGGATTACAAGGACTTTGCTACGAACTACTCTTTACCATATTACCCCGCGTATCCGTACGAGAAACTGCGGTACACATCTTCTAATGATCCAGAAGCAGAAACGCTTAGGAGGCAAGCCTCCATTCATTTTATCAAAACGACTGGGAAGCAAAACCGAGGTATAAAAGGGAGCACTACCGGTTTTAAAAAGTAGCGTGGTATTTATGCTCCAGTATAAAATTTAGCGGCCTAATACATTATTAATAAATGAAAAAATTGAGTAAATTCTTGGGCTTGTCGACTACAGTTTCTTTCTTGCTGAGGCTTTAAATATGATACCTCGGTACCGGTCCTCTCCTAATTGGCATTAAAAAACATTTTATTACATTTCTGTTTATTATCTCGGCTATTTCCTTGAAAAAATTCTTGTTTGCGGCTCTCACACATGCTGGTTAAATTTAAAATATTGGTCTGTTTTTCAGAGAGAGAAAGAAACTTTATTTCACTGACACCATTATGGTGTTTGCCTTTCGACAGAGAGAACGAAACTTTATTTCACTGATACCGCTATGGTATTTGCCTTACGACACAGTACGAATTCACTAATGTT